>JAOTAX010000117.1:51710-70268 GCA_025629825.1 Erythroxylum guanchezii | reverse complement strand
AGGGCAATGGCACAAGGAATATGTGAGTTATTGTGGCTGAAAATTCTACTTGATGATCTGAAGGTCAGATGGGAGAAGCCTATGAAACTATATTGTGATAATAAATCAGCTATAAGTATAGCTCACAATCCAGTCCAGCATGAGAGGACAAAGCATATTAAAGTTGATAAACATTTTATCAGGGAGAAGCTAGAGAGTGGCCTAATTATCACATCCTTTATATCCAATCAACAGAAAATTGCAGATATTTTTACCAAATGGTTGACTGGACATCAATTTGAAAACATTATTAGCAAGCTGGGAGTTGATAATATCTACCTCCCAACTTGAGAGGGAGTGTTAAAATAATTAAATATTATTTCAAAATATTCTCTCTATCAAGACAATTATTAAAGATATTATTTTAGTAACTGTAAATAGTTATTACCAAAACAGTTATTTCTGCTTTTATTAGAGGCAGTTACCAAAGCAATTATTTCTGCTTTGGTGAACCATGTACCCTATTGTAGTGTGTTAATGAAAGGAGTCTCTTCACAAAACATTCTTTGTAGTTTATTGAAAGAGATGATAATGGTTCGTATATTATCATAGTAAAACTCAAGGTGTGGTCCTCATGGATGCACTGTTTTTTTGGAATAAAGTACTAAAGATGAAGTACTAGCATCATTATCTTCCACAATGACCTAAAATGGTTCTGCAAATCCATGAAGCTTTTCTTCCCACTGAAAGTCAAGTCAATACAATGCACGTAATTAGCTGTAGGTGTGCAGCAAGGTTAAGCTTTGGGAATTGATGGATGAACTTGTGCAGCATTCTGGCCATCTTTGGAAAACGAATGAGCTCACCAATCCCCTGTGATGAGGTCATAACAACTCTCTTGGGCCAAAATTTTCTTCCCCAGCATCAGAATCTCACTTAGGATCCCACTGAATTGGTGAAGAGGTGTCTGACCACTCCACATCCTCCCGTTGACCATTTTGCATAAGTTCAAAGCCTTCTCAGATAACTGAGACATCCTCTTTTTTAAGACAATCTCAAACAAAGCTCGCACAAGACAACCAGTACTCTGACCATCATGCAAAGAGAAACAAAGAAAAATGAATAAAAATCTAGCATTTAATTCAAATTTCAGAAATGGAAAAGCAAGGTGAGGGAGAAGAAAGAACAAGACAAAACCAAACCTGAGTTATGTACACCATGTCAGATGTCAAGGAAAGATCTTCAAGTTTCAGCTCTGAAATATATGCATCTAGCAAAACATTTATCTTTGTAATAGGCTTCAAGTTTTCCTTGATGGGAACCAACACCCTCTCCAAAAGCTTTTCCAGTTCCATCTTTTCATCTTGCCTCACCAAGGGAGAATAGACGTTAAAGCTCAATGTCACCCGTCATTGGTTTTCAAGCGCTCATTATAAGTGGAAATTGTTCAATGAGTGACATAATAGTAGCTAGCAATCCGACCAACATCTGTGAGCTGAAAATATTCACTTTTCCGGTCATATATAACCACATTGCTATTGTCAAGATAGTTCCATCAGGACTAATCTGCAAAAAGACCATTAGAACAAAATTAATGTTAATTGGAATAGAAAAGTTTAAGCAACAGGAAGAAGGGACCACAGTGTGTTAAATTCAGTAATCACTAAGAGACTAAGAACTAAATCAATCCTCTTTCCACCCCCAGTGCCGAAGATGCTTTTGTGGACAAGGTTTATGTGGAAAAACTGTACAGTTATGAGACTATTTTAGGAAATTGTAACAGATTGTATCCTTAAGTTAGGATATTATTGGTCAAGATTCTGATAGGATTGGCTAAAATTCTGATAAGATACTCCATGATTTATGGGTATCTACCAGATTTGGAAACTAGGTTTTTGTATATATATACAGCTAGTAGTGCTGTAACAAAAACCCAAGAGGAAATACACTTTCTGCTTAATTTCTGACATGTATCAGAGCTTTAGGTTCAATAACCTGACCATATTCTGGCCTTCATTGCTGGAATTTTTTTCCTTCCATACGTTCTCTTCTTCTTCTTCTGTCTCCCACACAATTTGGCCTTAATTGCCCAGAATCTTCTCAAGCAAGATGTCAGAAATAGAGGAGTCTATGATTAAGAGCGGGGAGACTGCCAAAACCCAATCGGAAGAAGTAATCCGAACCCAACAATCTGGAAAATTGCATATCATTCCAGCTACCTAAAGATTAGATGGAAAAAATTATCTCAATGGTCTCAACTCACTCGAACTGTGCTAAAAGGAAAGGGGAAGATTAGTCATCTCACGGGTGTAGGGCCTAAACAAGAGGATCCGCAATTTGAAGCATGGGATGAAGAAGACGCTATGATTATGGCATGGTTGTGGGGCTCTATGGTCCCAGAAATCAGTGAGACGTGTATGTTTTTGGCCACTGCCAAGAACATATGGGATGCAATCCAACAAACTTATTCCAAGGCTAGAGATGCGGCACAGGTGTATGAAGTAAAGGTGAAAATTGTTGCTGCAAAACAAGGAAACAAAAGTCACAGAATATGCAAATCAATTGAAATCCATGTGGCAGGAATTGGATCACTACCGGGCGATAAAAATCAAGTGTCCCGAAAATGCAGCAGTTCTAAAAACCTTCATTGAATAGGATAGAGTTTATGATTTTCTGGTTAGACTGAATCCACAATTTGATCAAGTAAGGATACAAATTCTTGGGAAGGCGGAGGTTCCATGTTTTAATGAGGTAGTGGCTTTAATCTGAAGTGAAGAAAGTAGGAGAGGGCTGATGCTAGAACCACAAATCATTGACAGCTCAGCTATGGTGGCTGGTAATAGCAAATCAACCACAAATACGGAGAGCGGAGCAGTTTTTGAAGGATGGAAGAATAATCAGTCGAAGCCTCAAAACCGTTATGAATTATGGTGTACTTATTGCAAGAACATCGATATACACGTGAGAAATGCCGGAAACTTAATGGAAAGCCTTCAAGCCGCGAGTGGGGTCAGAAGGGAGATCAGCCACGAAACAATGGACAAGTGCACATTACTGCTGTATCACAAGACAAATCAATATCACAAGAGCCAAGTAGCCTCAACAAAGAAGAAATTGAAAGGGTGAGATAACTTATTAGCAGCATTGGGAAAAATGAAAAGCCTTCAGGTACATGTTCTTTGGCATATTCAGGTGAGTTTCCTCTTTCTCTTGGATTAAATGCCTCGGGTACAACCTTCACTAACTCTTGGGTCATGGACTCAGGAGCAACCGACCATATGACCCCTCATCCAATATCCTTTTAACCTACTCCCCATGTCCAAGCAGTAAGAACATAGCCACAATTGATGGAACCTTAACCACTATAGCCGGTATAGGTGAAGTCAAAATAAGCCCATTAGTAATTCTACGAAATGTCCTTCATGTTCCTAAATTGTCCACAAACCTTGTTTCTATACAGAAACTCACCCAAGATTTATCTTGTATTGTAATTTTTTACAATAACTATTGTGTATTTCAGGACAAGGATTCGAGGAGGATGATTGGACGTGCTAGGGAACAGGATGACCTTTACTATCAAGAAGCACCAAGCCAACTAAACATGACCAAGAGTAGGTTACCACATTCCTTCATTTCAAAACTTGTTTCTTTCAATAAAGAGAAATTTTTGCTTCATCATTGTCGACTTGGGCATCCATCATTTAGGATTGTTCAAATTATGTTTTCCTCTTTGTTTAAAGATTTAGATGTTGAAAACTTTCATTGTGGGGTGTGCGAACTTGCTAAACACAAACGTGTACCTTTTTCAAGTAGTAATAAAAGAAGTTCTACTTCTTTCTATCTCATTCACAGTGATATTTGGGGTCCATCTAATGTTTCTGGGCCAAAATGGTTTGTTTTTTTCATTCATGATTGTACATGTGTTACATGGATTTTTTTGCTCAAACATAAGTCTGATGTTATTACCGTACTCCCAAACTTCTGTTCCATGATCAAGAATCAATTTGGGGTCAACATCAAAAGATTTAGGTCTGATAATGCCAAGGACTACTTCAATCAAACTCTTACCCTATTCTTCCAAAAAGAGGGAATAATCCATGAGTCTTCTTGTGTAAGAACTCCACAACAAAACGGGGTAGCAGAACGGAAAAATAGGCACCTCCTTGAGAAAACCCGAGCCCTGTTATTTCAAAACCATGTGTCTAAAGTTTTATGGAGAGAAGCAATTCTTACCGCCACTCATCTCATAAATCGTTTGTCCTCTCAAACCTTAGGTTTTAAGAGTCCTATGGACATTCTTTCAACTTTTTACCCAAACCTAAACACTACAAATAACCTTGTCCCTAAAGTCTTTGGGTGCACATCCTTGGTCCATGTCCATAGTCAAAACAAGGGCAAATTAGATCCAAGGGCTCTAAAGTGTGTCTTTATGGGTTATTCGTCAACTCAGAAAGGGTACAAGTGTTACCATCCTCCATCAAAGAAGTTCTATGTCTCGGTAGATGTCACATTCAGTGAACAACCACCTTATTTCACCAATCCTTATCTTCGGGAGGAGGATTTAACTAGAGAAGATAAGGAAGACTTTTGCTTGATTTGTCATTGTCTAAAACTCCATCTGATCCTCCTACATCTACTTTCGCACCTCTTTGTTCATCTGATTCTTCTGCACCTCTTCGTTCATCCAAAACATCCAATGAACCACAACCAAAACCTAATGTGAGATTTGGCAAAGGTAAAATATACACAAGAAGGAATACGGTTATCTCGGAACCTATGCAAGTCCAGAAGTCCTTCTCCGATCCTTTGAATGAGGTAACAATTTCCAACTCTCCATTACAAGATGAATTTCATGAGAATAACAATGACTAGGACCTTCCAATTGCCATCAGGAAAGGAACCAAATAGTGTACAAAACAACCTTTATACCCTCTTCCACATTTTCTATCGTTCAAGAATTTTTCATCATCTCATAGAGCTTTCCTTGTAAGCCTAAATACCATCACCATTCCTACCACCCTATCCGAGGCTTTGTCTAACGGAAAATGGAAACAAGCTATGAAAGTAGATATGGAGGCATTAGAGAAGAACAAAACTTGGGAGTTGGTTAAGTTAGTAGCAGGAAAGAAACCGATGGGTTGCAAGTGGGTGTATATGGTGAAGTATAGAGCAAATGGGTCGATTGAGAGTTACAAGGCACGGTTGGTGGCCAAGGAGTATACACAAACTTATGGAATTGATTATCTAGAGACCTTTGCTCCTGTTGCAAAGATAAACATAGTTAGAGTGTTGTTGTCACTTGCAGCTAATTTTGGTTGGAATTTGCAACAGTTCGATGTCAAGAATGCGTTCTTACATGGAGATATACATGGAGGTTCCGCCTGGTTATAAGAATAACTTAACTACTCATACTGTGTGTAAATTGAAAAAGGCATTTTATGGCCTCAAGCAAACAACACAGGCTGACCATTTATTCAAAATGCGGGAAAAGTGGTGGCTAATGTAGCCAAACAACGACGACGACGACGACAACCCCCCAGTGAAAGCTTCTTTGATACGTTAGATCTAAAAAGGTCTAATAATACGCAGTCTTACCTCTAACTAATAGAGAGTTTTTTTGATAAACCAACATGAAAATTACATATATAAATATATGTATTAAAATAATAAAATAAAAATAACAATAGACATTAAGGAGGAGGAGGAAGAATAAGAATAAGAATAACAATAACAATAACAATAACAACAACAATAATGTGTCAATAAAAAATAAAAATAAAAAATACAATATATATAGAACAAAGTAAAACGAAAAAATAAAAGACTGTTGACGGGGCAGCCAAGATCTAGGCTTGATTCTCATCGTCATCATCAACACTCAGTTGAAGTCTCGCTAAGGTGTAGGATTTAGGAGGTCCAATAACACGCAGTCTCACCCCTATCTAATAGAAAGGTTGCTTCTGATAGACCCACACGCAATATGTCATGCAGATACAAGATCTAGGTTTGATTCTATTTTATTTTATTTAACATTTTCATAATATTAAGTTCCTATTTTAGTTGTGTTTTTTGTTTTAGACTTATACCTAATTAAGAATCCTAATTAGGGTTAATGTTTGTTACTCAAGCCTATTTAAGAGATTTTGCTTAATAAAAGGAATCAAGGTAAAAGAATCAAGCAATATTTTACCAACAAAATTAATATGAGTTTGAAACTCTCTCCAAGACGAGTCAATTTCTCAATGACAATATAGATTAATCCAAAATAGGGAAGAACACAACTAAGGGAAAGGAAGTAGACCTTTCCATGTCTCGATCTATGACTAGATCCTACACTAGGTCTCATAATAACAGGGTACCAGAGCCTACTATAATAGGTGAATCATAGAGTTTGGTGAGCAAGCTTGATGCTTTTATGCAACACAAGATTGTGAGGCAAAAGTCATTGGAGGAGTAGATGGGGTAGCTCACAAGCCATGGCCAAGAATCTAGGAAGGAAATAGGAAGGGATGGTGTTCACGGTTCTAGCAATGGCAACCGAGGCAATCGCAAATATCCAGAGGAGTGGACAAAAGAACAAATTGGGCAACTACTAGTGTTGCGATACTCCAAGCTTGATTTTCCATTGATGGGTCAAAGGTCCCATTGGTTTGGTTCAAAAGGTGTAAACAGTTCTTCAGGAACCTAAAAACTCCTCAAGGAGATATAGTGGGATTGACAGTTTTCCACCTAGTGGAAGAAGTGCAATTATGGTTTTATCAAGTGGAGCAAGAAAAGTCATTTAAGGAGCATTGCAATGCCAAGTTCAAACCACCCATGACTAGTAATCTAGAAGCAAAATTGGCTAATTTGAAGCAAAAGACATCAATAGAGGAGTATCAATGCCAATTCTAGTCTTTGTTAGCAAGGATCGTCAATTTGAAACCTCACCAACAAGTGAATTTATTCACCATAAGTGTGGTAAAGGGCCTTAGGATTGAGGTGGAGAAGCAACAACTAGGAAATTAATTCCCAAAACATTAAAAGGCTTTGGGGAGGAAACAATAGTGTTTGCAACCTGGTAGCACCAAAATTTCAATTAGGTGGACAGCTTCGAAATCAACAAGTAGTGTTGTCACTATTGACAATCAAAACAACAAGATAGTGAATGGAGCAAGGAAGCCAACCACTTATGGTGCCAAAAATTTGAGTAGCAAACCATCACTGATTTTCAAGCGACTTTTTGAAGCAAAAAGGGCAGAAAGAAAAGCTAAATAGTTGTGTTTTAATTGCGACGAATCTTAGTCAACAAGGCATAAATGCAAGCAGCCTTTTTAGATAGAGATACCGAATTCAAATAGCAGGCAAGGGGAAACTATAGGGGATCCTAAACTTTCCTTACACGTCATAATTGGAATCTGGAACTCAAAAACCATATAGTTACAAGCCATAGTAGTCGGGTGCAGATGTAGGTGTTAGTGGATTCCAAAAGTACACACACCTTCATCCACAAAGGAAATATACCAAGGCTAGGCATCATGGTGAGGGAACCACCAAGATTGTAGGTGACTGTGACCAATGGGAAGAAAGTTCTAAGCGGGACATTTGTAAGGTTGTAACATTGCAAGTTGGTGTTGATTCTCTTGTTATTGACCTTTATCCCATTGCATTAGATGGGCTTGATGTGGTTTCAAGAATCAAATTGTTACAAGCATTGGGTCCTATTCTTTGGGATTTTGCATCCTTAACGAGCTTCGAATTGGAGGAGAAGAAAGTGCAACGGGAGGGGCAAAAACCCCTAGTGAAGAATCAAAAGTAACAGCATTATAGGGCATCATTCGACTTTTGTAGCCTTAGATAAATTGTTGGCAAATTTTCCAAATTTGTCTAAGGAACCTTTAGGGTTACCTTCAAGTCGAAATTGTGACCATAGAATTCCCCTTTTGTTGGGAACAGGACCAGTGGTGGTGTGACCATATAACTACCCACATCTCCAGAAAGATAAAATAGAGACATAATGTGAAAAGATGCTACAACAAGAGATAATAAGGCAAAGCAAGTCTCTAATAAGCCTTCAATTAAATATGTTTACAATAAAAGGAGGAAGAACTGTCAGTATTATGCATAGGAATAATTATTTAGAGAATTTTATAAGATAAGATTATTAGTTAACTATATATTTATGTATATCCTATAAGTCGTTACATGATTATATATATCCCTAATTTCTGGGATATATTTTAGGGATATATTATTTCTTGTATATATTCTTGTAAACTATTCAAGTAAATACAAAATAGAATTATTCTGCTTTTCATGGTATTAGGGTCATCGACTCTTTTTTGAAAAACTTCTGCCCAAAATTCTATTCTTTTGCAAGGGAAGGTAGCTGTTAAAACCGAGCTAAGGAGTCATGTCAGAAGTCACAACTAAGTGGGGTCTCTCTATTAGATAGCACTGTCGTAACACACAAAAGGGACTTACCAAACATTCAAGCAACCTACTATTTGAATGGAAAGAATTATCTAAAATGCTCTCAACTTGTTCGAACATTTTTAAAGGGAAAAGGCAAGTTGAGTCACTTGTTGGGGACTGAACTAGCCGAAATTGATCCTAGATTTGACGCATAGGATAAGCAAGATTTCATGGTTATGTCATGGCTGTCGAACTTGATGAATCCTGAAATAAGTGGCACTTGTATGTTTCCCAGCACAACTAAGGAGATTTGAGAGGCAATTCAACAAACTCACTCTAAGGTTATTGATGCTGCTCGAGTTTATGAGATCAAAACTCAAATTTCAACAACTAAACAAAGGAATCACTCAACAACTGAGTATGCAAATCTCTTGCAAAGTCTATGGCCAAAAGACGCCAGAATGTTATAACGACTTATGGCAAAAGATTGAATCTATGATTTCCTTGCTGATCTTAATGTATAATTCGATGTTGTGAGAGTTCAAATTTTGGGAAGAGATGATCTTCCATCCTTGAATGAGGCCATTGCTATGATTAGAATTGAGGAAGGGAGAAGAAGTGTGATGCTAGAAATACATCCAGCAACAACTGAAGGATCTGCCCTAGTAACTACATCCACAAATTTGAAGGAGGTAAACGTTGCACAAACTGCAGAAGACAATAGGCAGTCTCCTCCAACCAAGTCATTCAATAAAGACACCCTCTATTACACATACTGTAAGAAATACCATCATACAAGGGAGCAGTGCTAGAAACTAATTGCAAGACCAATACTCAAGGAAAAGGTGGAGGAAAACAAGCACATATGGTGAGCTCACATATGAATGATACAAAAATAACTCAAGATGAAGTCCAAGAGTTTAACAAGGGAAATATTGAAAAATTAAGATTCCTCTTGAATACACTTAAGAAACCATCAGGTACAAGTACAAGTTCATGTTCATCGACCTTTTCAGATATTTCCTCCATCTCTTGCATTTCTAGTGCCTTACAAAATAAATCTTTAATTATGTGGATAATTGACTCAAGAGCCACTAATCACATGACACATTCCTCTGTACTTTTTATCTCTTATACACCTTCCTCTAGCCATAAAAAGATAACTATAGCAGATGGATCAATTGTCACTGTAGCAGGACAAGGAGATGTTCAGTTAAATGACTCTCTTATATTAAAAGATGTCCTCCATGTTCCCAAATTATTTGCCAACCCAATTTCAGTGCATAAACTCACCAAAGACTGTAAATGTCAGGTTGTTTTTTTTCCCCTTCCTGTTGCCTGTTTCAGGAAAAAGGCACAAAGGGGACAATTGGACATGCTAGTGAGAGGAATGGCCTTTACTACCTAGTGAATAAAGAAGGGCATAGCAAATCCAAGGTTTTTCTTCCCACATCTTTGCTTTCAGAGTCAATCATGTCTAACAAAGAAAAAGTATGGCTTTATCATCATCGTTTAGGACATCCTTCTTGTCATGTAATAAAGTCTATGTTTCCATCATTCTTTGATAAAATAGACGAGTCTTTCCATTGTGATTAATGTGAATTTGCAAAGCACAAACGTGCATCCTTCCCAATAAGTAATTAAAGAAGTCACCCCTTTTTCTCTCATTCATAATGATATTTGGAGTCCCTCACCAATTTCTAATGTTTTTGGGGCAAAATAGTTCATATACTTCATTGATGATTGAACAAGAGTTACTTGGATCTATTTGTTGAAACACAAGTCAGATGTTAGTACTCTTTTCCAAATTTTTATAATATGACCAAAACTCAGTTTGATGCACAAATCAAAAGATTTCATTCTAATAATGACAAAGATTATTTCAATTAAACTCTATCAAATTTCTTTCATGAAAAAGGGATCATTCATGAATCCTCATGTGTTAATACTCCTCAACAAAATGGAGTTGAAAAACAAAAAAAGGGTCATTTGTTGAACATCACAAGGGCACTACTCTTTCATAAAAATGTTCCCAAAAATTTTTGGGGGAAGATGTCCAAACTTCTGCTTACTTACATAATAGATTGCCCACTAGCATTCTTAATATTCAATCACCAGTAAATGTTTTTACACAATTCTATCCGAATATAAGCCTCTCCAGTACTCTTATTCCTAGAATTTTTGGAAGTATAGCCTATGTTCATATTCACTCTCAAAATAGAGGAAAACTTGATCTTTGTGCTCTTAAATGTGTTTTTATTAGTTACTCTTCCACCCAAAAGGGATACAAGTGTTTCCATCCAAAACTCACAAATATTTTTGTGTCCATTGATGTTACATTTGATGAAACTAGACCTTTCTTTACTCAACCCTATCTTCAAGGGGAGAATTTGAATGAAGATAGGATGACAAGAGATTTATTTTCCCTTGATAGAGTTTGAACCACATTTTTTAGACAAGTCTATTAAACCTAAGGAAGCTCTAAATGAAGAAAATGAAGGAAAAACCACTCAAAAATTGCAGGTTTACTCTAGGAAGAGACCTGCCTCTCACTTACAACATGTCTAGGCCCCTGCACAAGCTGCTGTTTCAGCATTCTAAACAAACTTGGAACCAACTGAACTAACCACAAGCTTATCCAACCCTGACCCACAAGTTGAACCTAGTGAGTTAGACCTACCCATTGCCCTCAGAAAAGGTACCAGAACTTGCACACAACACCCATTATATTTGTTCATGAATCAAAACCTGTCCAAAAAACACCAAACCTTTCTCAAAATCTCCATATTCCAACAAATTTGACCAAGGCACTAGGAGATGAGAAGTGGGGAAGTGCTGTGAAAAGTGAGATGGATGCACTAGGAAAAAAAACTTGGGAGCTGGGGAATTGCCCAAGGATAAAAAATTGGTTGGATGCAAGAGGGTGTTCGCAATAAAGTATAGATCTGATGGGCCTGTTGAAAGGTACAAAGCTAGGTTGGTTGCCAAAGGTTACACCCAAAATCTATGACATAGATTACCTAGAAGTATTTGCACCAATAGCAAAGATGAAACACTGTCAGGATTTTATTGTCACTAGCTGCCAACTATGGTTGGAACTTACAGCAATATGATGTTAAAAACGCCTTCCTCCATGGAGAACTAGAAGAAGAAATATACATGGAAGTTCCACCAGAATTTGAATCTCAAAAGGGAATGGTGTGCAAATTAAAAAAAAGGCTCTTTATGGACTAAAATAGTCACCGTGAGCATGTTTTGGGAGATTCATGAAGGCTATGATTGGATTCGGGTATAAGCAAAGTCATGGAGAAGATACTCTATTTATTAAACATTCAAAAACTAGGGAAGTAATAGTACTACTAGTATATATGGATGACATCATAGTCATTGGAAATGACAAAGAAGAAATGTTGTTGTTAAAGGAAAAGTTATTACAAGAATTTGATACCATGGGGTTGAGAAAGTTGAAATATTTTCTAGGAATTGAGGTTGCACATTCAAGGCAAAGTATATTCATCTCACAACAAAAATATGTGCTGGGTTTGTTGAAAGAAACAGGAAAATTAGGGTGCAAACCAATAACTACTCCAATTGAGTTCAATAACAGATTGAGTGATGCACCACATGATCAAGCAATAGATAAAGGAGCTTACCAAAGGTTGGTTGGAAAATTAATATATCTAACGCATATAAGATCAGACTGACACAGCGAAAGTAGTTAGGTAGAGATTTTAGGTTAATCTCAAAACCAAATCCAAGCATAAAACTTAGGATTTAATCAACAAGAAAAAGACACTCTCTCTCAGGAAAATTTCCTACATAAACTTTATTAAATAATGTTTTCCGGGTTCCCAAAACATCTGTTAACCCTCCCTTTTATATCCCTAATGTGGTACATAAGAGTCCTAATTCTAGTGTGATAAGAGTCCTAATTCTAGTGTGAAAAGGGTTGATTGAAATCCTTTTCTAAAGCTAACTTATTTCTTTTCTTGCTGGACAAGAAAACCTTCCTCACTAGGAAACTTAAAGTAAATAAAACAGAAACAAATCCTAATGGATATACGACAACATAACAAATCCTTATCCTAATGGGTATATAACAACATAACAAATCCTTATGGTTCATTAAAGACATTGCCTTTGTAGTAAGTGTAGTAAGCCAATTTATGCATAACCCCAAAACAGTACACTTCTAAGTTGCACACAAAATTTTGCAGTATCTAAAACGTAGTTCAAGAAGAGGAATTTTATTTAAAAGAGGGGAAAAGATTACGCCAAAAGCCTACACAAATGTAGATTATGCAAGTTCTCTAATGGGCAGAAGATCAACCTCAGGATATTATGTTTTTATGGGAGGAAATATGGTTTCATGTAAGAGTAAAAAACAGAATGTTGTGGCAAGATCAAGTGCAGAATTAGAATTCAGATCCACGGCTTTAGGGATTTGTGAGTTGCTTTGGTTGAAAATAGTCCATGATGACTTAAAAATTAAAATGGGAAGGTCCAATAAAGTTATATTGTGATAATAAGTTTGCAATCAACATCGCATACAATCCTACATGTGGGAGTTGACAGACATTTTATAAAAGAGAAATTAGCTAGTGGCCTAATGTGCATACCCTTCATCTCATCAAAGGAGCAATAGTTGATGTTTTGACAAAGGAATTGTCCAAGACAACCTTTGAAGACTTTATTAGCAAGTTGGGAATGAAAGGCATTCATTCACCAACTTAAGGGGCAATGTCAGTATTATGCATAGGAAATAATTATTTAAAAGATTTTATGGAATAGATTATTAGTTAGTTGTATATTTATGTATATCTTATAACTAGTTATATGATTGTGTATACACCTAATTTCTATGATATATTTTAGGAATATCTCCTGTATATATATTCTTGTAAACTATTCAAGTAAATACATAATAGAATTGTTCTGCTTTTAAAGAACAATTGATTTCAACAATTATTTTTATTTTATTCTATTAGAATTTTTAATATGAGTAGAGTATAGAACCTATTAACAAGAATTGAGCTTGGTTCAACCATTACCAAAATGATTAGAACTAGTCATTTGGAAAGTTGGCCCTTACCACTTATAAACCCTTTAACATTTTCATGCTTAGTCAATATGAGATACTCTAACGCTCTCCCTCAAGTGCAACTAAAACTGGACATCCAATTGTTACTTGAAATAAACGCAGAGGTAACCGAACCGGACACTGGGTTGGACATCCAAATGAATAACTGGGAAGTTAAAAATCCGGACCAAACCTGCTCTGACATCATATTAAAATTTAATATGGGTAGAGTGTAGAATCCATTAACAAGAATTGGGATCGGGTCAACCATTATCAAAATGACTAGAACTAGTCATTTGGATAGTTGGCCCTTACCACTTATCAACCCTTTAACATTTTCATGTTTAGTCAATATGGGATATTCTAACATATTCAACTATTATTTTGTGCAAGTATGTGTTAAGGAAGAACATGATGTCAATTTCTAGAAAGCTAACATTGCAAGATTGCAACAAGCAAATAGTACACAATATTTGCATCTATAAAAATATATATACATAGACAGACTATAGGTAGATTGTGGGAGGTCATGGAAGTTTTGTGAGATTTCCCTATCTTGGTGGTTGTGGGAGAGAAAGAGCGTGTCAAACCCTATCAATTCCATTGTAATCCTCAATCATTTGGTTATAGTATTATTCACCATCCTCCAAATTACTACGTTCACTTAGTTTCCTATGAATTTTGGTATCAGAGTGTTGATCCTATAGTGGGTAATTTTCCAAACCAAAATGGAAGCTAGACTAGAGCAAGTAGAGAACGAGTTGAAGCAAATATCTGCCTTAAAAAAAGATGATGTAGATCTAACCAGTACCATAGCCTCCTTGGCACATAGAATGGAGGAAAGCTTCCACATATTCATGGTAGTATGATGAATCAATCCCCAGGGACCAACCACCAAGTTGAATCCAACTGTGCTAGATTCGAAGTGATTCCGAAGTTGAACCCACCTGTTTTAACCTCTCCAATTGCAAAAACAAAGTCACAGATTGGGACAAAAACCCCTGAAAATTGGAGTTACCAATATTTTTATGAAGAAGGCCTCAATGCGAGGATCTTTAGAGCAAAGCAGAGCAGTATTTTGCTATAAATAACTTTAGATAGAGAAGTTGGCAACTACAGGAGTTTGTTTTGAAGGTGAAGCCCAAGCATGGTTAAGGTTTGAGGAAAGAAAAATCATTCTTCTCTTGGCAGGAGTTGAAAGCCCAAATGTTCTATCAATTTGTTGGGATACAATAAAGGGCATAGCTTCACTAATTCTTCGACGTCTAACAGGTAGAAAGGAAGCAGAATATCAAGCTCACTCGGAGTTCTTAGCTGCTTCAGTAAAAATCCCAATTACGGCCAATGTTTGTTATTCAAGCCTATTTAAAAGGTTGTGCTCAATAAAAGGAATCAAGCAAAATTTTATCAAAAAAAACTAGTGTGAGGTTGAGATTCTGTGTAGGACGAGTCAATTTCTCAGCAAATAGTATAGGTTCATCCAAAATAGGGAACAACACAACTAAGGGAAAGGAAGTAGATCTTCCCGTGTCTCAACCTATGACTAGATCCTACACTACGTCTCCTAACACCTAGAAAGAAAGAGGATTCCTTCTTTTTGTTTTCAAGAGAAGCTATGTTCTTTCTATCTCAATGATGTTTTTCAGAAGTTGGGATAAGGGAGTCAATTTGACAACAGCTATGAATCAGAAGAGTGAGAAGAATATCGAGTTGAAAAGAAAGTCATCATAGCCAAAAGCTAGAAGACCACACAGGTTGAGAAGAATTGTGAAAATAATTTTCCATATTCAATGTGAATATATGAATAGAGATATGATTTCAACTATAAATTGTGAAATAGGATTTCCATTGATATTTGTTGACAAATTTTCAAATTATCTAGTTTATTCCTCATTTTGTCACTTAATTCCTCTTTCTACATGCATATTATTATGAGAGATTACATGACATAAACACACAAGTAATTGAAACTGCAATCCTGAATCTAAACAATTAAACTGCATAAAAATGAATAAGTAAAAGCTCAAGGCATTCTTTAAGCCAAGTTGGAATGTTTTGTGCTTACCAAATCACCCTCCTCTCCTCCAGTGTAATATCACCAGTAAGAACATCTGATGCTAAGCCATACATTGTAGGATTCCGTAATATACAAACATACAAGTAGGTATAGCCAAGCCAATTGCAGGCCTCTGGCATTTTGAACTGTTCCAGGAGCCATTTTTGAACATCATCCCGTGAAAACAATGCCACATCGGTAGTCAGAACTAGAGTGGAGTTGGCTCTGTGCTCGTACTATTTGAAGCGGGCATGAGCTCCGCACCACCAACACAACCACCACCGACCTTCCAATTTATCGGATTTTGGAATCAAAGTTCGAGAAACCTAGATAAGAGGATAATAAGAAAACAATAACGGAAATGCCTCCAAATTTTATTACTATTAAATCCTAGAATTTTCATCGCTGAAACCTAACTAGAAACGAAAACGATGGGTCAGAAATGAATAAAGAAAAAAACGAAAGAAAAACCCTAAATGTAACTAAGGAAAGAATAATGATTCAACTGAAGAGCAAAAACATGTCCATTCAATTCATCAGGAAGAAAAAAGAAGGTAAATACTCAGTCCAACAGCAGTTGCAACAAATAAGGTTGTTTCTTACATACAACCAATGGATGATTGTACTTCCTACAAACAAGACGCTACTCCTCAACAGAAGGCGGTGCCAATTCCTTCCAGGCTCTCCGCTTCATATTTCAATCCTTTCCATCACCCAAACCACGCTGTTTTCCAAAGAAGAAAAGAAAAAGGAAAAATAAGGAGGGGAAGGCTGGCGGGCTGCAAGTAATCGTTTTCGGTTTGAAGCCCATGTTCATTCATCTGATCTAAGAACTCAAAATAACTAGAATTTTGGGCTTTAAGCCTAAATTTACTGGGTCTATGGAGCATGGACACTACTAACAGAACATCAACATATCATATTCAGTCACGTAGACAAAATTCTCAACTCACCGTCACCACAACTCTCTTCTGCTATTATTAAAGTAGAAATTAAAATAAAATTTGATGAGAGGTGGAGACACCATAGCATAAAGCTTGAAGCAAGAAAGCAGAATCTGGACATGGGTCTGAAACTAGAGCCATGCTCTTCTTCTTTGTCGTCTTCTTCCTCTTCCTTCTTAGCTCAGCATTCTAAACTCGTCTTGTCCCCGTATCCTCGTTCCTACCTCCCACTCCTCAGGACAAAGACTCCTTCACCTTGCAAAGCTTCTTGGCAAGAGGTATTATTCACATCTCATTTCTAGCTTCTGCTCTGAGTTTCCTTTTAAGTTTTTTTACGAAGTTGGTCTTTTGTTTTCATAGTTTCTTTGATCACATGTTATCTCTGTATGTAGCTTGTTGGAGTTGTAGTGTTTTCAGCAATTCCGTTCACGGCAGTCAAGGCTATAGCCAACAGCCCGCTTGGCGACTCCCTTCAGAGAAGATTAGAGGAGAGGAAAAAAGCTGCTGTGTTAGAATCTTCCAAGTTTCAGGCTTTAGCGCAGAAGGCCCGAAAAGAAAGGTAATTTGTGGAGTAAGACAAACTGCTTCCGGTTTCACCTTTCATCGTTCCCTCTAAAAGATTATATCTCTTTACCTTGGAGCAAGTTATGATTCAAACAAAGCTGATGATAACTTTTATAAATATCTTATTTGGGGAAATTAGTGTATGCATGGCACTGGCAGAGTAGGGAAAATCTTCCCTGTATGGTAGATTTTTTATTCCGTTGATAAAAATTCTATTTCATGTTTCCGACTGTAATGGCAATGCTGCTATTAGCTGCAATTTCGTTCACAAATTATACTTGTAGTAGTTTAACTATGATGAGGAAATTGCATCAGCTATCCAAAACCTGGAATTCGCTGAAAATCTTGTGTTATAATAAGAATCTTCAACTATGCAGCTTCTGGTATGGAGAAGAGCGCCCTCGTTGGCTTGGTCCCATACCTTTCGAATACCCTGGATATCTTACTGGAGAACTACCTGGAGATTACGGTTTTGATGTTGCTGGCCTAAGCAGGGACCCTGTGGCACTTAAGAGATACTTCAAGTATGTTACCTTTCAATTGATTTTTGTATGTTAAGTGCAACCAACGAGGCTTCCTTCTTATGTTTTACATTTATATATATATTATGGCAGCTTCGAAATACTCCATGCTCGTTGGGCTATGCTTGCCGCCCTTGGTGCTCTGGTTCCAGAAGTGCTAGACCTTGTAGGTGCCTTTCATTTCGTTGAACCTGTTTGGTGGCGAGTAGGATACTCGAAACTCAAGGCTAGTATCTTGATTATGCATGTTGGCTTTTGCATATCTGCCTATGGGAATAAAATTAAATTGTTGGAACTACTAGCAGGGAGAGACACTGGATTACCTGGGCATTCCAGGGCTTCACTTAGCTGGAAGTCAAGCTGTGATCGTTATCGCTTTCTGCCAAGCACTCCTGATGGTAAGTACTATATATATATGATTACAATTTATAGTAATTGAAATGGTAATGGATGGATGGTGTAAAAACTTAAAACAGGTTGGTCCAGAATATGCGAGATACTGCGGGATAGAGGCGTTGGAGCCTTTGGGAATTTACTTGCCCGGAGACATCAATTATCCGGGAGGTGCGCTTTTCGATCCATTGAACCTGTCTAATGATCCAGTTGTGTTTGAGGAGCTGAAGGTGAAAGAGATAAAAAATGGACGCTTAGCAATGGTTGCATGGTTGGGGTTTTATGCGCAAGCAGCTTTTACGGGTAAAGGTCCTATCCAGAACCTTGTGGATCACGTTTCAGATCCATTCCACAACAATGTATTGAATTTTGTACATTGAATTCCATTTGGATAGTTAACCCCTTCCTTGCAAGAAAAATTAAGATTCAAGGGACAGTGCTTGCTGCTATATAATATCTAAGGTAATGAATTGGTGATCTATTTACCCAACCAACTACAATGCACATGGTGTGGAAATTATGGAGTCCAGATTGCTAATCTTAGAGAAATAGTGTGTATCGAGAAATGTTGATTCTCATATGATTTCATTAGTCAGTCATTTACAGTTTAAATATACACAATTGCAA
>JAOTAX010000117.1:32152-51610 GCA_025629825.1 Erythroxylum guanchezii | reverse complement strand
ATTATAATTAATTTAATAATTACTTTGCAATAAATTTAATAATAATAAGTAATTTAATTTTAATATTTAACAGTTATTATAATAATATAAATATATTTAATTAATAACTAATAATAGTAATAATAATAATGATAATGATAATAATAATAATAATAAATAAATAAATAAATAATAAATCTTAATAATTAGTAATATTATTAATAATATCAATAATTAAAAATAATTAAAAAAATCTTGATTATTATTAATTTTTGTTCTTAATAAGAATAACGATAAAACCAAATTACAAAAAAAAAAATTGTTTTGGATTTGGCTTTGGATTAATCGATGTCTAATACCAAAATGGCTTTGGATTTTCAAAGCTAGCTTTGGATTCGGCTGCATGGTTGGCGCTTGTGGGTAGGTCCCATATTTTGTCTATCCAAGTTTACAAGTGCCTACCCATTTAATTAAAAAGCGACGTCGTTGTGTTATTCGACAGAGTAAGACAGGATAGCAGTGGACAGACGACCTGGACTCGAAATTATGACAGGTGAGGTGAGCTAAGAGCTAACAAATGCTTTGCTGTGTGATTTTATTTCCACGTGATCTCATGTGCTTTTGTTTTGCCTGTATTAATGTGTTCCCCTTCCCCACTAAATGAATTCTAGTAGAATTTAATCACGCGTTTTTTGACCTGCAATTTAAAAAAAATAATATCATTATGGAAACTAAAGCCAAATATAAATTCTTAATAATTAAGCAGTTGGACTCCTAAGACTTAAAATCCAATGGATTGTTTCACTAAACACTTATATGACTTGAATGGTAAAAAATATTATTAAAGAAAACAAAGTCTTTCCATCCTCAATCATTTTCTTCTAGAGCGCCTTGCGTTATTATTAATTACAGTCTTATTCCACTTTTCATCCTTATCAATAACTAATACAAAAACGGAATCTTCTATATTGACAGACGCATAAATTGTACTCCTCCCAATTTCCTAAAATCAAATCCCAACAAAACATCACTCAACTCAACTTGTCATTCCATATATATTTAACGCAAGAGCATGCGTACCGTCATTACCTTCGATAGTGATCATACATACCTTAATCAACCCGATGAGCTTTTCCATTCAATCATCTCATGCTTTAATTACCACACATATGATACAATTTATTAGTTTGAATTAATACTTTGGTTAGGAAAGTGAATACAATTAATTAAATATATTGGTTAATGAGATTAGGAACGTCTGTTTACATATGAAAGAAAGCATAAAAACAGAAGCGCGAGAGTTCAAACATAGGAGGGGAGGGCATTAGCAAACTGCACAACTCCTCTGTTAACTCTTTCTTCATGTCGCCAGGGCAGCTGTTTGTTTATATATCTTTTAAAGAAAGTTTTCAGATAAATAAGGAAGTTCGTCCTCCCTCAAACACAAGAATATCAGCTCTTCTCCATATTACATCTCCGCACTTACGTTCTCGGATTCCATCAGAGGGATTCCGGCCTCGTCATTGTTCCGGTATGCATTATCTGATACTCAGATTTACCTTCTTTTAACTATTGTTTTAGTTTACATGTCAGTTTTTAGAATCATAATTTAAATTTTCCTTCTCTCTCTGCGTGTACGTGTGTGATCATGTGGTTGTAGTTGGGGGCGGGGACAATGACGGTCGATGCTAATGGTAAAGGGGCAGCTGTATCGGGTGAGGAGAAGTGTGGGTTGGACACGATGAGTAGCTATGAGCATGTGACTGGAGACCATACACGACGACATAGCCACGATAACGGGGATGTGACTCTCAAGGATGGTGTCGATGCCTCCTACGTTTTCGTTTGTGGCGAAGACACGGTTCCTGGCCATTCTCTTCACACCACTGATCTCAACGCCAATTTTTCTTCTCCAGAGACTGCTGATAACGAGGTTGACAAAGATGCTACCGAAGAGTTGAGTGCGACAACTGTCATAGTTAAATCTGTGCGGCATGAACTTGATCATCAAGGAGATGCTGAGGTGGATTCAGCTGTAGATTGCCAATTTAATGATTCTCATGCTGCTAAGGGTGATCCGGAACCGGAATTGATGCTTCTCAGTAGTCGAAGCGAGTCCCAGCAGATTGAGGCAGATACTGTCCTGCCGATTCTGGAAATTCGAGAACCTTGCAAATCTCATCAATCTACTACCCATGTTACTGAACCAGACAGAGGTCAGACTGTTGAGGGGGATACAAGTTTAGGTTCAGCCACGGATGAAAAAGATGTCCGAAACCAAGATTCTGATGCTTTATCTACTGAGGCTGTTAGTAGTCATGCTGATTTTGATCATGACAAGGAACATAGGGAATTAGCAGGGGAGTCCGCTGTGGAACGGCCCCAAAAGGCAAGCATGACTATCTCACAGGAGAATTTCCCAACGACTCCCTTTCCACAGATTGTTGATATCAAAGAACCAGAAGCATCACGTAATCGTGAAGCTAGCTTGCCTTCCGCTCCTGCACAAGATAGCGGTATAGAAGGTGGACACGTTTCTGACTTGGTTGATGCCCATCATGACATTAAAAAAACCAGCTCTAATAATGATGCCGAAACTTTCTCGATCCGTGATGCAGAAAATGGTAGTTGCTTTTCAATTGCCAGTGGTGAAGATGCAAGACGAGAAGCAATAAATGGTATCTCCGTGTTTCGTGCCAACCCAAACACGGAAGAAATATGCCTGCATAATGTGCCCCAAACCTCCGAATTTTCTACTTATCAGTATGACGAGAGTTTTCCGAATGCAAGCGATCATGATGATGTGAGAGAAGACTCAACTGTTGACGTCTCTCCTGATGTCCTAAAATCAGAAAAGAAGATAGATAATAAGCATATTGATTATGAAGAAATAGAAACTCTATCCACTAATCAGGCCGTTGGTGACTCTTTTTTGGATAATCAAGCCACAGCTGAACAAAATAAGCCTTCTGAAAGTGCTGCAACTTTTCCATCCTCTGACATTGGCAAGAATGTACCTGGTGAAAGTTGTGAAAGCATCAAGGTTGCCCCTCTAGATAATATGGTAATGGAGCCAAATGTCGGAACTAAGGATCCAGATCCCAATTCTGATGCAGATGTCGAAGCTGTGACAACAAAGATTGAGGTTGTGCAATTAGGTGCGAGTTCTACTGGAACTACTGATTCCATAATTGATAATGATAAAAAGGGAGTAATGGCAGAGGATTGCCCTGTTGTGGGTGATAAAGCACCAAATTGCATGGCTTTTTATGGGAAAACTGAAAGTGAGACTGGTCACATGTCCACTGAATCTGACGAAGAAGTCTCTGCTGATGCTAGTAGTAAGGGTACCAAGGAATCTGTAGTTTTAAAGGTCTCTGAGACTTCTGTCAATCCTAAGTTCACGGTTTGCCCCCTAGACGGTGAGAACTGTATGGAATCAGTTGAATGTGAAGCCAACTTGTCATCTTGTCCTCCTACTGTGGAACTGGAATCAGAAGTTAAATTTGTATCAATAGCAGATTACAATCATATAACTGCAAGTGAGGTTCAAAATGATTTGGTCTTAAATAGTGAAAGGGCACTAAATTGCACTGAAGAAGAAAATGGAGGAGAATTATCTGATAGAGTCAATGGTGATGAAAAACAGTGTCAGCAAGAAGAGGGCATTAATGAGATTGAAGGATATCAAAACTCTATATGTTCCCAAGGGTGTGCTATAAATGATACTTCTGATGGGAATACTGCAGCTGCTGAAGTTGGCAAAAGGCCATTCTATTACATGATCAGGGTTCCAAGGTCAGATGACCTGGATTTAAAAGAACAGATAAAAATAGCTCAGTCTGAAGTTGATGTGAAACAAAAAGTCGGGATGCTATTCGAGCAGACATCCAAGCAAAACGGGTATGAAACCTTCTCCTGATGCTCTACTATGTATCTGGGGGTTATGTTTCTTCGTTCTTTCTCTTATTTTCCATGTGATTGATGAAAGACTCCTGATTAGGCAACTAGCAAGGGGTATAGTGATAGTTTGGCTGCTGTCTTACAACAAGAGAAAGCTGCACGGGTTTTGCTCAGGGGAAAACATAAAGAAATAGATTCTCTTCAATCTGTTATCAACAGAGTGAACAGCGCTGTTTCCATTGAGGATATTGATGGCAGGGTACAAAGTTTTCTCGCTTTACTTTTGTTTGTTTCCAACTTGTAAGGCATGAGTTAACTGTAATTTGATGGATGCTTGAAAGCCTATGCTTTAATTTCCTCCTTGTTTGAAGTTAATTTATGGCTTGCAAGCAGGTTCGTAACATGGAGCACATGATACAACATGAGACTATACCTTTGAAGGATGAAAAGAAATTTATTCGTGAAATCAAGCAATTGAAGCAGCTACGCGAGCAGATTGCATCTAATATAGGTACCAGGGACGAAGTTGAGCAGGCCATCAATCAGAAAGATCAAATTGAGGAGCGCTTGAAGGTAACATTTTACTAGTTGTCTTCATTGCTTTAGTTTCTCTTGCCTGTGGTTCTGGTTGTTTTCTTGTGTTTGATATTTGGGTGCTCTTTTGGATATCGAACTATTAAAATACAGCTATCTCTTGTATTCTCACAGGCTAATGACGTTCGTGGATGATGATTCCAATTTCACCTCCTCATTATAACTGATAATACAGAACTGTTTTTCTTGTGTGTTTTTTCATTTCAGTTTTCGATTGCTAGCTTTTGAGATTTGATATCTCTTATATTTCATGGTGATTCCATTTGCATCCTCAGCCAATAATACACTACTGTTTTCGTTATATGTTTATTTCAGTTTTATGTAGTTTAATTTTGAGATCTGATTATTCTTTTCCTTTCTCTAGATTTTGAGAAAACAAGTAGACTCGCTTAGAAAGAACCTTTTCAAAGCTGAAGCAGCTACCAGAGCCGCTAATAAGAAAGATGTAGACGAACATAATCAGCTAACAGAATTGCATGCTCAGTTTAGAGCTGCAGATGTCAAAAGGCAAGAGGCATATGCACAATTGAGGAGTCTGAAGAAACAGTTATATGAGAAGGTACTGAGTCATTTTGTCATGCAATGTTAGGTTTTTTCCATTGACTGTATCAGAAACTTCTGACAGCAAAGGCATGTTACTGTGGCAACACAAAAGGATTCCGTCAGAACTGTTAAATATTGAACATTCTGGTTTTTGTTTTTAACTTTGAGATCTTGTTCTGGAGAAAGGTTGAATTATTGCATGTACAAAATGTTAAAATAACGAATATTTTCGTGGAGCTTGCAGAATAATTTTTTTTGGAAATACAAGGATGATGCAACGGCAGCTAATGACTTGGCGTTCAAGGGACGGAAAGAGGAACTACAACGACACTGTATAAACCAAGTAAGGGGAAAATGCAGTTCTTGAAGACCTTGAATTTTGCAAATTACCTTTGGTTTTGCACTAACAGAGCTCTGATGTAGGTGGAAACGTTTATGGAACTCTGGAACAAGAATGACGAGTTTCGCAAGGAGTATGTAAGGTGCAATTTGAGGAGCACGGTTCGGAGATTGCAGACATTGGATGGTCGTTCACTTCGCCCTGACGAGGAACCGCCGGTAATTTCTAATAACCATACTGAAAGGTTGTCTCGCAACGTGACATTGACTTCCACAGTTCAAGAAGAAAAACCAGTTCAAGCTGTGGAGAAAGAAGAAACGGATCACAAGTCAATGACAGAATTTAGGGGCCAAAAGAATCAAACAGCTAAAAGTAAAAACCTTGTTAAATCAGCAGTTACTGAGAATGCATTGGCAACTGTTTCTGGAAGGAATGAAAAGCGGAGGACCTTAAGAAATCAGAGGAGGAAGAAGAGCTGGCTAGGAAGGAAGATGAACTCGGAAAAGCCGAGGAAGAAACCAGGCTGCATGAGCAAAGGAGACTGGAGCAGATAGCCAAGCGCAAAGAGGCAATGGGAAGGAATCTAAGAAAAGCTGAAAGGAACCAAGCCAGGGCTCTGGCAAAAGCGCAGAAGGAAGCTGAAGAAAGAGAAAGAGTAAGTTCCACCAAGATGATTCTGGTATAACAAATGTAGATATTTACTATTACTGTATCTTATTTTAGGTTAGTAACTGTATCTTATTTTAGGTTAGTAAAGTAATCGTCACTCTTTTCATATATGTTTTACAGAAAAGGGAGAAGAGGGCAAGGAAGAAGGCAAGTAATAAGCAGCCAGCAGTTGCACCAGTAGAGGATCAAATTCAAAATGGTAGGAATGAGGGAGAATCTGCTCCAACGACAGAAACACAAACTCCAGTTGAGGTGAAGGAGTTTGAAACAAGAGAGAAGTCTGTGGCGGTAAGAAAGAGGGCATCTCGTTCTGAGTTCGCAAGACAGACGAAAGCGAAATGCAGGCCTCTGCCACCCCAGGATCGAAGCAAGAGGAGGATGCAGACATGGAGGTGGGCCCTTCTGATATTGCTGGTTGCTTTGGGCTTGTTTTTGATGGGAAACGGTCACTTTTCTATTGATTTTGGGCTGCTAAGATTCGGTTTCTAAATTAATGTGCTTAATAAATAATAGTTAAAATAGTTTTGGACTTTGAAGGGCCGGGCTTGGCTTGATGCTGATGGATTATCGTATAAACAAATTCTTTTGTTCTAATTTTGCACATATTCTTTGACACGTACAATTTAGATTTCTTTGGTAACATGTGTCGTGCGTTCTATCCAGATATTGTTCTTCATTTATATATATAGTTTTCTTTTTTTTTTGAATCATCAAAGGGGTGCGCAGCTTGTAGTACTGTATAAACATGTCAAGGTGTGGACTGCATACTTTGACAAAAAGGGTTGCGGTATGAGCATTGCGTTGCGGCACCGAATCTTCTGTGCCAAAAACCACAATTTCTGTGTTAAAAATAGTATTTTAATTTTGTTCTAACCAATTTTTACGTGAGATCCATATTTATATGAGGATAAATTTAATAGAATAGATAGTAACTGATTAACTGGTCGCGTTGCATATATAGATAGCCAGCACATTTATTGCGGGAGAGAGAGAGACGAGACATGAAGACCGTGAAGTCATAGAATCCGACCAAATGCATCGAATTCGTACTAGAAGGGAATAGGAAATAGTAAAGACAGCTGGTTCCCACGCCCCTAACAGGTACACTTAGTTCGAACTATGAAAACCACCCGCCAACCAAACTTTCTCCTCTCTTCATAATTTTTACGAATTTGCTTCCCCATCTCCACTAGTTCTAATGCAAGAATTTGGTAATGTGAGGTTGACATTACACAAGTCACATGTGATGAAGCACTATCTTCATGTCAGTTATATTTGTAAACATCTTTTACTGCTTCGTCTCGTCTTCAACTTGAAAAATGTACGGACTGAAAATATCATATTCATTGTTAATTGACAACCTATAACTATAAGCGGGGAACAGTACGCGACGCGACATGTAGTATTTACTATTTATAACGTTGGAGTTGACTAACAGGCAATATACAATCGGCATTATATTGGCTCTGTTCTGCATCCTGTAAAATATTTCCCTTCATCTTTTGCAATTAATTTGTTCAACAAAAAAGAATTCCAATCAAAAACAAAGTCTGGGACTGGGACTGGGAGGGATCAACTTTAGATGCTTCGTTGGACTGGTGGGCGGCCAAAATTCTAGCTTCAAAATTTACGGTTTATGCCAAAATTGTCAAACACTCCCAACAGTCTCTCATGTTCAGTCAGTTCTGCAAAATATACGACTTTGACTCAACCGCGAAAACAAGAGATACTGAGATAGTAGTAGTAGTAAACGAAAGCTTTGTCTGTTCTTTTGTGCTCAGCTGCTTCTTGTGGCGTGTGAATTGTCAGTTTGAGATGGTATGGATTTTCATTTTATTCCTGGATTGACTTTTAAAGTTTGAGATTTAGTGGTTTTGTCATTGTTAGAGATTTGGAGCAAACAGTAGTAAAACACACAGAAGAACAAGGAGAAAACGAGTTAGATCGGAGATTGAAGGTTGGCTAGTGAAGACAAAGAGTTATTGTCACAGTCCACGGCGACCAAGTTTTTGGTTACTTAGACCCCAGCTCCTCCTCTTTCTTCTATCTTACCCCCTAAATCCTTTCCTTCTTAAAGTTCCTCCTACTTCTTGATATTGAGACTGGGGAAAATTTTTCTTGAAGAATTTTCCTTTGTTAAGTTCTGTTAGATGTAAAATCCTTATTAGCTTAAAAAATTATGCAGTTCTATAGTAATTTTGGTGGAAGAATTTAGTAGAAAGCAAAAAGAGTGTTGAAGAATTGAGAAATATGGAAGAAGTAGGGGCGCAAGTCGCTACTCCCCTTTACATGTCCAAATCCAATCGGTTTTGCGAAAGCGGTTCCCTGGCCAGAAAACGTGATCTTGCTTGTCAGATTTCTGATACAAGTTTTCAGTACCAACAACACCACAACCCTGGTCTCAACAACTGGAATCCTCAGGCCTGGAGTTGGGATAGCGTGAAGTTCGTGGCCAAACCCTTGGATCCTGACGTTGTGCTCTTGGGAACCACTCCTTCTCAACAGCAGCACAACTCCAAACATGACGTTCACATCAATCATCATTTTACCTCTAAACACGACGAAGACGAGGACGCTCTTCGACTGAATCTGGGTGGAGTTTTGAATGCTGTGGAAGAACCAGCTTCTAGACCCAATAAAAGGCTCCGTTCTGGATCTCCAGGCGCCAATTCCTATCCAATGTGTCAGGTAGATGATTGCAAGGAATATCTCTCCACTGCAAAGGACTATCATCGCCGCCATAAAGTTTGCGAGCTGCACAGCAAGTCCTCTAAAGCCCTTGTAGGAAAGCAGATGCAGAGATTTTGTCAGCAGTGCAGCAGGTTTTTCTTGTCATTACTCCAGTAGCCAACCTTCAACTCCAGCTTCTATAAAATTTTCTACTCATTATTTTCTGTCAAATTTCAATATTTTCGCATCAAAATTTTTTAACTTTGGCCACCATTACGTTCTTTCCGAGTCTTTAATATTGCTACTTTCTTTTCAACTCACTTCAAACTACGCCACCTTCACCTTCTTTTTGTAGATTCCATCCTCTGTCGGAGTTTGACGAGGGTAAGAGAAGTTGTAGGCGAAGGCTTGCTGGGCACAACCGGCGAAGAAGGAAAACTCAGCCAGATGATGCCTCCTCACATTTGATACACCATGGAAAGCAGGACACTCAAGGAAATGGAAACTTTGATCTTGTCAAACTGTTGACTGCTATCACTCGCTCTCAAGGTGACAGAATTATCTGTCTTGAACTCCCCTTTGACTGTCCTGACATAGTGACATTGTGGTGACGCTTATATATCATTTAATATCTTGTAGGAAAAAATGAGGACAAGAGTGCCAACTACCCAACAGGTCCAGATAGAGATCAACTCATGCAAATACTTAGTAAAATAAATTCATTACCTTTTCCAGTGGATCTTGCTGAAATGCTGTCTAATATTGGGAGTTTAAGTAGGAAAATCATTGACCAATCTTTGTCGGAGTGCCAAAACAGATTGCTTGGGTCCGTGTCTTCTTCATCACCTACGAATTTGCTTAATGCTCTTTCAACTACTTTGCCAGCACCTGCACCTAATTCCGTTGCAATTCTGCCAGAAAGAAGCAGCCAGGGCAGTGACAGTGAAAAATCCAAGTTGACTAGCTCTGATCAACTGACTGATCTCCATCAGCAAAAGAGACCTCCTCTAGGGTTCCCTTCTGCTGTAGGTGAGAGAACTAGCGGTTGTTATCGGTCTCCTGCTGAAGATTCTGACTTCCGTATCCCAGAAGTTCGCCGCGTTTTACCATTACAGCTATTTAGCTCCTCACCTGAGAATGATAGCCCGGTAAAACAGGCATCTTCTGGGAAGTACTTCTCTTCTGATAGCAGTAACCCCATCGAAGAGAGATCTCCATCAGCATCTCCTCCTTTTGTGCAGAAGCTATTCCCACTCCACAGCAATGCAGGAACTATTAAGTCAGAAAAGACGTCAATACATGGAAAGGTCAGCACAGACATTAAAGGTACTGAGCCTCAAATTTCTTCTTTGCCTCTTGAACTCTTTAGGGGTCCCACTAGAGGCAACGGTAATGATGCATTTCAAAGCTTTCCTCTTCGAGGTGGGTATGCCTCTTCCTCTGGGTCTGATCATTCACCTCCTAGTCAGAGTTCTGAGGCTCAGGTAATTTTTCTTTAACTATGACTACATTGCTTTGATTCTGTTTGCATTTTCATCACATGCATTTGCTAGTTTCTTTATCACCTCCTAATATAATCATTTTGGCTGCATGGTTCTTTACAGGATCGAACAGGTAGAATAATGTTTAAATTATTTGAGAAAGATCCGAGTCATTTTCCTGGGACATTGCGCATGCAGGTGAGTTTTGGGGATGTTTTGAGATGCTTTGATCTTGGGGGTAGTACAGCGCTATTGTAGGCAATTCTATGTAATGCTTCCTTTTGGCGAAACATGGTAATTGTTTTCCACCTGTTTGCAGATTTACAATTGGCTTTCCAGTGGTCCATCAGAAATGGAGAGCTATATTAGGCCAGGCTGTGTGTTTCTATCAATTTACGTGGCAATGTCAACTTCTACCTGGGAGCAAGTGAGTGCAATAGTTTTATGATAATGAACTTTAGGGAATCATTGTGCTAGCTACTCTAAAGATGGTATTTGGTTATGCAGCTTGATAGGAATCTGCTTCAGCAAGTTGATTCTTTGGTTCAGAATTCAAATTCTGATTTATGGAGGACTGGAAGGTTTATAATGCAAATTGGAAGGCAATTGGCTTCACAGAAAGATGGTATGTAGATGAGGACTGGGCATGAAAAGATTTTTCATTATATATCGTAGTTTCTTTATGTCAATGGCAGAAACGTTTTACTACTTTGAAGACAAAATTCTGTAAAAAGTATCATGTCACTAATTGCTTCGATTTCTGCATTCTATGTATTCTTAAATCAGGGAGGATTCGTTTATGCAAAGCATGGAGTAGTTGGAGTTCTCCTGAGTTGATTTCCATTTCCCCATTGGCAGTTGTTAGTGGGCAAGAGACTACTCTTCTGTTGAGAGGAAAAAATCTTACTAATCTTGGAACCAAGTGAGTAAAATATGAACTTTGATCCCTTCTTTATGTTCTCTCTTTGGGATGTCAATTGAACATCTCTCCATGTTTTCTCTATTGTTTACTAAAACTTCGACCAGTTTTTTTTGCACTGATATTGGAGGATACACATCTCTGAAAGTTACAGCATCAACTTACTCAGAAAGGATATATGATGAGATCAGTGTGGGTGATTTTAAAATTGATGGATCATCTCCTAATGCTTTAGGTCGCTGTTTTGTTGAGGTAAGACATTAAGTGCCTAATATGAAATACTCAACTAAAAACTTCCTTTGAATGACAATTGAGGATACTCTTGAACAGGTAGAGAATGGCTTTAAAGGCACCAGTTTTCCTGTAATTATAGCAGATGACGCCATCTGCAAAGAACTAAGACTCCTGGAACCTGAGCTTGATGAAGAGGCTAAAGCATGTAATGATATTACAGAAGAACATGCTTACGACCTTGGTCCACCCAATTCGAGGAATCAAATTCTCCATTTCCTGAATGAAATCGGGTGGCTTTTCCAAAGAAAAAGATCTTTTATGTCTGAGATTCCTAATTACTCACTAGACCGTTTCAAATTTTTGCTTGTTTTTTCTGTCGCAAGAGATTTCTGTGTTTTGATCAAAATAATTCTGGACATGCTGGTGGAAAGGAACACAGATGGGAGTGGGCTCTCCAGGGAATCATTAGAGACACTTTCTGATACACAACTTTTGAACCGGGCAATAAAAAGGAGGTGTAGGAAAATGGTAGAGTTGCTTATCAACTATTCAGTTAATAGTAATGACATTTTCTCTAGGCAGTACATTTTCACACCAAATCTTGTTGGACCCGGTGGTACTACACCATTGCACTTGGCTGCTTGTACATCAGGCTCGGAGGAGATGATTGATGCTTTGACAAATGACCCACGTGAGGTAATATCACATACCTTTAACCTGTAGGTACCCTTTCCGTAGTATTTAGTTCCAGCGTTAAGCATATCCTAGCATGGATTTTATTGTTATTCACGTAAATAAGACCCTTTTCATTATAGTATCTATTGGATTTGGGGCGGAAGCTTAAGTAAATCAACATACTTAATTTGTTCATCATTCCATGCGATATTGTTTATTTATCAGCTCAAGACTCCTTTGTGTACCATGTGCCCCATTCTGCAGATTGGATTGACTTCTTGGAAAACTCAGTTGGATTTAAATGGCCATTCTCCATATGATTATGCTGTTATGACGCAGAACCACTCTTATAACAAACTGGTCATCGAAAAGCTTGTTGACAGAAGAAGGCGACAAATTTCAGTTACAATTACAAACGAGCCAGAGCAAATACATAATATAGCTTCTCACGCTCAGCAAGGATGGAGATCTTGTGAGAAGTGTGCCACAGTGGCAGCAAAGGACTATAGGAAGATTCAGGGGTCACGAGGCTTACTTCAGCGTCCGTACATTCATTCAATGCTTGCAATTGCTGCTGTGTGTGTATGCGTTTGCCTATTCTTGCGAGGTGAGCCAAATATTGGCTTAGTTGGTCCTTTCGAGTGGGAGAATTTGGATTACGGAACCATGTAGAGACAATAGTGAATTGAACATGTCTTCAGATATGGAAAAGAAGTGGAGTAAATGAGAAGCTTTCCATTTTGTCCTTGAAATGGCAACGAACGAGGCAGATGTCTGCCACTCGTAAAAATAGACTCCAGCTGGTGACGTACAATACAACACCTTGTTTTGGATAAGGTGCCCTGCGCAAAGCAGCAGATGGGCTTTATGTTTAAACGACAGTTGCTGCTATGAAACCGGAAGGGTAGGTAACTTGGGGGAAATCAATCTGTCGAAGGCCCGCCCAGTTACAAAGAAATCAAGGGCAAGTGTATTATACTATACCTTGTTAATGGGTCAGCCGCAGGAAATAACAAAGTGTATGATTGTGATTTGAAAGCATTATCATGTCATGGATGAGGAGAGTCATATAATGTATTAGTTTGGTTGAGTTAACCCCATATCATATACATATATAATAGAATTTCTTGAAATTAATATTCGGTAAATTAATAAATTCTTTAAGATAATATTTTTTCGTCCCGATTTGGATCAGTTGAAAAGTTAACAAATTTTGATAAAATAATAAGATAATATATTTTCAAAATATTCTTATTTAAATATAGGTCCCATTAATATCATAAATTAATAATTATATAAATTTATACAAATATAACTAAGACAATTTAGTGAAATATAATTTTAGTATTTTGTTTTTTTTAATTTAAGTCTCGTTGAAGCATATCTTTAACTTTTCTTATTGCATTCAAAATTTTTGATGTTGTGTTTAAGATTATATCTTGACTAACTTTCAAATAAACTTTTCTTCAAGTTACAACTGTAAATTTTTTTGAGTGCATGTCAAATGATCTCTCTTGTACTCATATAGTTCTTTGTGTATTTGATCCATTATTGTTGATTTCGTGACACTTTTTAGATGAGGAGATATTGTTGGGTGTAGTTTTAAGAAATTTTCTATTTTGTTTATAAAGTATTTTCTACCTCTATCATACGTACATATGTACATTGAATGTTTTTAATAAAAATACAATGAATAATACTTAATTATTAAGAAACAATGAACATTATTTATTAGTTTTCATTAATATTATATATAATGAATCTATGTTTTAGATTCATTCAATTAATATGAAACATGAATTTTTCTAAGATATAATGCTTTTTGATGTAATCAAAATTTAACATCAATCCATTACAAAAATATCTTTAAATTAATAAATATTAATTTATTGATTAATTAATATTTTTGTAAAATAATAAATATTATGATCCAATAATATTAATTAATTTATAGAGGTTTTCTGTATATAACAGAGAGACCAGCAGTGTTGTGTTTATTCCTCCGTTACATAAGTTTGAGAATCTGAACCTCCTCCCCTTTGGGTTAGGGTTATTTTTCGTAACTTCTTTTTTCTATAAGAAAGTTGATAGCAGTGTTATATAATTAATTAATTACACAGCAGACAGAAATCCAGACAATTGTGTATGTTGGGTACAATTATGAAGCCCGTGGGCTGCCTGTAAGTTGTATATTTGGTCTGGTCCGGTTGTGGAGTGGAGGCGGTAGTTGTTGCGGTTGATATGTTAGAAAGAAAGTTTGTGATTTATGTCCCACAGACAAATGAGGTCATGAGTTATGTATGTAACGTAATGTAAGCTATTAAATTCAGGACCAGGGAAACCAAAGGCTACAAATATCTGTTAATTATAGAATAGCAGCTGGAGAAGAAGAAGAAGATACGTGTTTGAGTGCACCATGAGTCTAATTTGGCCGTGCAATGGATCCATCATTTCCATGATCTCAAACCCTAAGGTCAGAGCGAGGCCAATAGCGAGAACAAAAACGCGAGCTGCTCTGGTGGAAGCGACGCCACCTACCACCACCCCCACCACGCTCAGTAATAGTAATAACCTCAGTAACTTACTCATAGCTGCAGCTGCAAGAGATCGAACTGAAGACCTGCAAGCGGAGGTAAGGGCCATGGCCAGAGCAGCAAACGCGTCGCTATACAGCCCTCAGCTTCTTGCTACTAAATACGGCTCTTCCCCTTTCAAGGTTCTCGCTTTCTTCTTTCTCTGCTACTTACTTACTACTACTAATACTATTGTAGTACGTATAACATAATATAAAATTCATGCTGAGCTTGTGTCCAGGTTGTGGGTAGGACTATTGAAATTTTGGTTGCGCTTGGCTCATTTGCCGTAAAATTGTTGTTGGACCAAAGAAAGGGGGTTTTTGACCAAAATAAGAGAAAACGAGCTGCTCAGCTCAGAACAATTTTCACCAGACTCGGTCCTACTTTCGTAAAGTTGGGTCAGGGTTTGTCTACCAGGCCTGACATTTGTCCTCCCGAGTATCTTGAGGAGCTTTCCGAGCTTCAGGTACCTTCTCAAAACTATTGTTCTCTATTATTTAAGTGTTGCAAAGGTATCATTGCGATTTACTGATTCAACCGGCACAACAGGATGCTTTGCCTACATTCCCTGATGCTGAAGCATTTTCCTGCATTGAGATAGAGCTTGGATTACCTCTTGATTCCATTTTTTCATCTATTTCTCCATCTCCTATTGCTGCTGCCAGTTTAGGCCAAGTTTACAAAGCTCGACTCAAGTATTCTGGCCAAATTGTTGCTGTTAAGGTCCAACGCCCTGGTATTGAAGAAGCTATTGGACTTGACTTTTACCTCATTAGAGGTTTAGGATTCCTCATCAACAATTATGTTGACATCATCTCCAGTGACGTTGTTGCTCTGATTGATGAATTCGCCACCAGAGTTTACCAAGAGCTTAACTACGTCCAGGTCTTTCCTTTTTGGCCATCGCCATCTTTTATCTTACTCCTGCTGCCTTCTGATAACATCTCCTGATGATTCTTATTCCTAGAACTGATTTTGGATCCCCATTCTTGTTGGACAAACTGAAGTTCTTGTAATTGCTTTTATGAGATCCTTTTGCGTTTGAATGTTAATTTTGACAGGGTGCTGCAGGAGGGACAGAATGCGCGAAGATTTAAAAAGTTGTATGCTGACAAGGAAGATATTCTTGTTCCTGATATCTTCTGGGATTATACAAGTGGCAAAGTTTTGACAATGGAATGGGTTGATGGAGTTAAATTGAATGAGCAAGAAGCTATTGAGAAACAAGGTCTAAAAGTTCTGGATCTGGTTAAAACCGGAATACAGTGCAGCCTCAGGCAGCTACTTGAATACGGATATTTTCATGCTGATCCTCATCCGGGAAATCTTTTGGCAACACCCGAGGGAAAACTTGCCTTCCTCGATTTTGGAATGATGAGTGAGACCCCAGAAGAAGCTAGATTTGCTATAATTGGTCATGTTGTTCACATGGTTAATCGAGATTATGATGCCATGGCTCGTGATTATTATGCTTTAGACTTTTTGTCCCGGGATGTGGATGTGTCTCCTATTGTACCAGCACTACAGAACTTCTTTGACGATGCACTCAGTTATACTGTGAGTGAGCTGAATTTTAAAACTCTAGTGGATGGTTTGGGTGCTGTTTTCTATCGGTATCCTTTTAATGGTGAGTCAGTCTTTTTTCTGTGACACTGTGTTATGTAGTCTATAGCTTACTCTTTTAGCATCCTTGTTTTGATTGGTTACAAGCCAAGGTATTCACATGTTAGTGATTCTAATGGGTTTTCCTTGTTTAATTGCAGTTCCAGCATATTATGCATTAATATTGAGATCCCTTACTGTACTCGAGGGTTTAGCTCTCTATGCTGATCCGGATTTCAAGGTGTTGGCTGCATCATATCCATATTTTGCTAAAAGGCTTCTTACTGATCCAAATCCATACCTCAGAGATGCTCTTGTTGAGTTACTATTTAAAGATGGGAAGTTTAGGCATGTAGCATTACCTCCATTTTATTTTGGTTCCACGCTTGAATCTTATGATAAATTGTTTCTATTGTTCTATTGTCCGGTTTTATAACATGTTAATTTTGGCTTGCTGCAGGTGGAATAGGCTTGAAAACCTACTTGTTCAGGGAAGAAAGGATAGAGATTTCTCCACAAAAGATGCTTTACAGCCTGTTTTGAAGTTATTACTGGGTCCAGATGGTGAAGAGCTCCGAACTTTAGTTATTAAGGAGGCTGTTCGCGTAACAGAAGCTGTTCTTCTGGGTACAGTTATCGATTCTTATAACTCCATCCCCACTTTTATGAAGGTTTTGGTATTTAATGGCAGTATAACTGGGCCTCTTACGATGCCTGAAACTGAAGTACAAAGCATGATGGAACTTCGCGACCAAGTTATAAGAATATGGGGACTTCTACAATCCTCCAAAGATTTTGACCCAACCGTTTTGCAGCCCATATTACAGGTACGTCTTAACGAAAATACCATAAAGGCAGGGAACCATTTGCATGTCATTGGCACACATTTGGTCTGATTAGGTTTCAAACATTTCAGAGAATAACGAACGGTAATGCAGCAAATCAGAGGGGGAAATAGTCATAGTCCTTACAGAAACATCATAAATCCGTCAACAACTGCAATGCAAACCACATGTTTTAGACTAGGCGAAGCGTTAAGATTGCATCCAAGTTATATGTCATATTCTGGCTGTCGTTTGAAGTAAATAAATCTTAACTTCTGGATGCATGTTTTTTAGGTCGTTCAACAACCTGAGGCTCGAAATCTTGGGGGCCGAGTTATTGGGGGGATAACTCAGCGTCTTGCAGCTAGATTTCTACAACAGATTCTCCGACCTTCAACATCAGTAACTGCTTCCACTTCATAATCAAACAAACATTTGCATAACTTAAATGCAATTAGTTGTATACTCAAGTGCATGAAAATACATGAAAAAGGATTAGAGAAGCCATTCCAAACATGGACTCGTCATTCTTTGCCTCAGCTAATCTTTCACAATTGTTATATATCCGAAAATAGAAAAAGAGCAAGACATAACAGAGCTGTAATGTTGAATTTGGGGATAATAATGGAAGTGAATCATTGATCATACCAGCAATATTATAGTTGTTTCCTCTTACACAGTTTGAAGCTAAATAAAATGTTTGAATGGATTTCTCTTTTCGAGCGCTGGAAGTTGGGTAGCCCATGCTTCCGCCAGTAAAGGTGGTGCAGTTAGTTGCGGGTTCTGGACTTAGTAAACAATATTTGTTGAGCTTAAGCTTAAGGAGGTTGATTATTGCTACAAATCTAAGAAATACGGAATCTGAATGGGGTGAGTTATCCCAGAAACAGCACCCTTCTAGCAGTCCCAAGAAAAGTTACTGGTGCAGAAAATGAAAGGATACCAAATTAATTATATTTAAAATAATTACAAATTTTACTTTTTCCATCATACAGTACGTTATTTATTTTTATCTATATATTTTTTAAGCAATTTTTTGTACCATGCAATTACTTTTTTAAAACTAAATTCTATAAAAAAGAATTTCACACCTCCGGCTCTCGTTGCCTCGACATGTGATTGATTCTGATAAACACTAAATAAAATCGATATTGTTTACTGTTTTTGTCGTCATAAAATTTGTTGATATTAACTTTTTTTATATCCACAAAATTTTCCTCCACTTTCTTACAAACTATTGAACCCGTACGTGTATGATATTTGAATAGAAAGTGGAATGCTTCACTAAATTCATAATGAAACATCAAGACGTTTTTTCAAAATCAGTTTCAACCATACCACCTCTATATAGCGATTGCATACTTTGTTTTTGTTGCTACAACTGATTGTAATCCTGAAACTCATCTTATAACAAGCATGAACGTATAACTTACAATTTATCTATTTATATCAATATCACATACATAATTAGAGTTAACATATTCTTTCATAATAAAGAGGTCTCTTTATAGAATTTCATTGACGAGGCTCATATCAGAGGATATTTGAAATTAATAGGAAGAGGAATATATATTATCTTACAATTTTCCATATTGAAGATTCACAAAACCTTCTTTACATAATTTTTTTTAAGAAAATCAAATCTTTTAGTTATTTTTCTTCAGCATTTGTATATCTATAATCGTGTTTGCTGAACTTAAATATTTTGTTTCGAATTTCTTAACTAAATGTGCGTTTAATTCTTTAAAATTAACTTGATTGGGGCTCGCAAAAAATATGTTATCTATATAAAATAACAAGATAATGAAATTATTATTATCAAATCTCTTAATGTATGCTAAAGGATTCATATACCAATATTTCAATGCCCATACAAAAATTTGTTTAACCTGTAAATTAAGTTCTTCTAGTTAAAGCATATATTTCTTTTCTTGTAAGTTTTTCTTGCATAAAGAAAAGTCTAACTATTCTAAATGTAAGTCATACATATCATGCATTGTTGTAGTCAGTTGAATTATATGAGAAAAATATTTCAACAAAGTCACTTCCTTCTTTTTGTGCATATTTTTTTCACTATTTTGCTTGATTTTAAAAGTTTAATTAATTGGCTTCCTTCATTATGATCATCAATGTTTTAAAAATCGAACCGATTTGATTAGTTTAATAGTAAAAAGCTTAAATCGACCAACTTTTCAGTTAAGTTTTTAACTTTTTAGTTCAATTTAGTTTAATAATTTTTGTTGTTAAAAAACCGATAAATTTATTAATTAATCGGTCAGTTTTTATAAATCAAAATAAACCAATTAATTTTTATTTAATAGTCTTCTTTTTCAATTAAAATTTAAATTTTTTTATGGGTAAGGATAATTTTTTAATTTTTTAATTTTATTCAATCTTTAACCGATTTTATGATTTTAAACTTTAAACTTTTTGTCTTATCAGTTTAACT
>JAOTAX010000117.1:10745-23207 GCA_025629825.1 Erythroxylum guanchezii | reverse complement strand
AATTTCTAACATCCATACAGACTCTAATTATATAATCCCCCATTTAATCTCAATAACCTAAATTCATAGGACCCTCAATTCATATAATTCCTTTTAATACTAGCAATGTATCACAAAATCATTTAAACATGCCTCAAAATAATTTAAACATGCTTAATGCAAATCGGGGCCCAACATTCTGTTTGCCCATCGGTTTGTGGGTGACAAGTAGTAGAAAACAACAACTTCGTTCCCAATTTTCTCCACAAAACACGCCAAAAATTCTCAAAAACTTGGTGTCCCTATTCGAAACTATTGACCTAGGAATACCATGCAATCTCACGACATCTTTAAAGAACAAATCAGCAATATGCACGGCATCATAAGTTGTTTTTGCAAGCAATAAAGTGAGCCATCTTACTAAAATTGTCCACAAAAACAAAAATGTTATCTACACTCCTTTTTGTCTTCGACAACCCTACAATAAAGTCCATAGAAATGTCTATACAAGGGTGACTAGGTACGGGTAAGGGCGTGTATAGGTCGTGAGGTTTGGTGGTTGATTTAGCTTGTTTACAAGCAATGCAACGGGCACAAATGTGTTCTACATCCTTTCACATTCCCGGTCAGTAAAAGTGCTCATGCAATATGTCCAAGGTCTTACCGACACGAAAGTGCCTCATAAGTCCTCCACTGTGGGCTTCAAGCATAAATAATTCATGCAATGAACAATTAGGCACGCATAAACAATTCTTGCGATATAAATAGCCATCATACCTAAAGTATTTCAGCAACCATGTTCACAAGTGGCATAGATACTAGCAAAGTCCACATCATTGGCATACAACTCCTTAAGATGCTCAAACCCTAAAAGTTTTGAAGTAAGAGTTGAGATTAAGGAATAGTAAGAGCTGAGATTAAGGAATACCTATGTGATAAAGCATTAGCGACCACATTCTCCTTACCTTGCTTGTAGTGCAGCATGTATGAAAAGGTTTCCAAGAACCCCACCTATGTTGCATGTTTCTTGCTCAATTTACTTTGCCCTTTCAAGTACTTAAGATTCTCATGATCGATTCTGATGACAAATTCCTTTAGTTGCAAATAATGCTGCCACGTTTCCAACGCTTGCACCACTGCATAAAGTTCTTTGTCATACATTAGATAATTGAGTTACGCTCCACTCAATTTCTCGTTGAAGTACGCAATAAACCTATTTTCCTGCATTAAGACAACATCTATACAGATCCTAGGGGCATCACATTCTACTTCAAAATCTTTATCAAAATTAGGCAAACACAACACAGGTGCGGTACATAACTTTTATTTCAACAAGTTAAATGCATACTTTTGATCTTTTCCCCAATTAAATCCCTTCTCCTTTTTGACAACTTTGATCAAAAGAATAGCAATGGCAGAGAAGTCTTTCACAAATTCCAGGTAAAAGCTAGCTAAGCCATGAAAGCTCCTCACATCCGAAACATTCTTTAGTGTTGACCAATCTCGAATGGCCTTCACCTTCTCCTCATCTACCTCAATCCCCTTCGAGCTCACAACAAACCCCAAGAATATGTAAGGTTCCCAGCTAGGTTCGAGTATAATATGACATCTTGAAGTTGACAGAAGATGAGAAGAAGGAATATAAGGAGAGAAGAAAAGAAGAAAAGAATAAGAAGAGAAGAGAAACAAGATAATAGAGAATATTGTGTTGTATTATCTGTCCTCTTCATAAGAGTGGAGTACCATCATATATACTCATATCTTTTGTAACCGAATAACTGAAGATAGCAAACAGAACAATTGACAAAAATAAAATGATTTGATTCTTCTTCTAGAACCTCCACAAACGATCAGCCTTTGGATCCTATCATGGCTTGGATCCTACCATGGGCCTCCAGTCCTCGTATACTGGTACATAACATTCCATTCCCCATAGAATGACCCTTGACCTCAAGAGTCAAAATTGGAAAATTGGCTTCGGATGTAACGATGATCTTCCCAAGTAGCTTCCCCCACTTCATGACCCTTCCACTATACCAGCCACTTTAATCCATTTGGGTTTTTGCTAGTTACGAACCTTTTCTCAATCACAGCTTCGGGTTGTTCCTCTTTTGTTATTGTTCTGTCTTCAATTGGTTTGTTTGTTGGTGTGGTTCCAAACCCTAACATCTTCTTCAAAAGCAACATATGAACCACTGGGTAGATTAGACCCCCAGCTGGTAGATCTAGCTCATATGCCACGACTCCTACTTTCTTCTTGATTCAGTAAGGCTCGTAGTACTTAGCACTTAATTTTTGATGTTTTCGTTTAGCCATCGACTTCTGACAATAAGGTTTCAACTTTAAATATACTAGATCGCCTTCCTTGAAGGTTTTTTGGGTCCCCCCTCTATCCGCCTAAGACTTCATCTGATCCTTTGCCTTGAGAAGCTGTAACTTCAATGCTGATAGCATGTGTTGCCGCTCTTTCAAATAACGATTAACGCTTTCCACTGAAGAAGTTAGCTCCAAAGCCACAGCTTATAATGGTGGAGGTTAACTATACAAGGCTTGAAAGGGAGTGGTTTGGATGGCATTGTGGAAGTTGGTGTTGTACCACCATTCTGCAAGATGCAACCATTTGCGCCACTTCTCTGGATGCTGGTGTGTTATGCACCTCAGGTATGTCTCCAAACACTGATTTACCCACTCAGTTTGACTGTCTGTTTGTGGATGATATGAGGAGCTCATCTTGAGCTTGGTGCCTATACTTTTGAATAATTCCTTCCAAAATATGCTAGAGAATATCTTGTCCCGATATGAAATTATTGACTCAAGAATTCCGTGAAATTTATATATTCCCTGCATATATAATTTTGCCACTTCTGAAGCTGCGAAAGGATGAGATAGAGCTAGGAAATGTGCGTACTTTGTATAGGTATCTACTACCACCATAATAACATTCTTGCCTTCAGAAGTCGGAAGTCCTTCTATAAAATCCATTGATATCTGCTTCCAAGCCCCATCAGGTACTGGAATAGGCTGTGATAGACCAGGATAGGGAACATTTTCATGCTTACACTTCTGACAAGTATCACAAGCTTGTATATAGGCCTTCAACTTACTTTTAATACCAGGCTAATAGAATAGTTGTTTGAGCCTGTGATATGTACCCTTGAACCCGAAGTGGCCCCTTTTGAGGATCAGTGGACTTCCTGTAGTATTGCTTCCCTAAGAGTGCCTGTATTGCCTATATACAAGCATCCTTTATATCTTAGAACTCCTCCTTTGAAGCTGTAGGGAGAGTTTCCCTGAACGTCACTTAGGGCCTCTAGGACAATCTGTTAAACCACAATATCCTTTTCAAAACTTGTCACTATTTGTTTGACCCAATCTGGTTGAGTCGTAGTTAAAGCCTACAGTTCTGCTTCCTCTGATTCATATTTGCGGGAGAGAGCATCTGCTGCTTTATTTTCTTGCCCTTTCTTATGGTGAATGGTACAATTTAGTCCCAAGAGTTTAGTCAGACTTTTCTTCTACATCTGGGTTTGTATCTTTTTTCTGTAAAATATACTTTAAGCTATAATGATCAGTCTTAATGATGAGTGATGCAGCTTCTAAATAACGTCTCCATTTATCTATAACAGAAGTGATTACCAGCAGCTCTTTCTCATACACAGATAGGTTTTGGTTCCTAGGATAGAGGTTTTGCTGAAGTAGGCAATAGGCCTTTTCCCTTGCATTAGGACTGCTCCAATTGTTCAGTTGCTGGCATCTGTTTCTATGATGAAAGGTTCCTGGAAATTTGGAAGGGCTAGTACTGGGGCTGTAGTCATGGCCTCCTCCAATTGTTGGAAGGCTTGTTCAACTTTTGACCCCCAACGAAATTAGTCTTTCTTAAGTAAAGCAATTAAAGGTTTGCAAATCCATCCATAGTTCTTTATAAACTTCCTATAATAACCAAAAAGGCCTAGGAAGACCCTCAGGGATTTGACAGTAGTTGGTGTTGACTAGTCCAACATTGTCTGTATCTTTGAGGGGTCAGTAGCCACTCTTTCTCCTGATATAATGTATCCTAAGTATTCTACACTGTCCACATCAAAGGCACATTTCTTTTTTTTTTTTGCAAACAATTGTTATTGTCTCACTGTTTGCAAGACTATCCATAAATGTTCTTTGTGAGTTGCTAAGTTAGGATTGTATACTAAGATATCGTCAAAGAAAACAAAAACAAATCTGCGTAGAAAAACTACAAATAGCTAGTTCATCAAGGCCTGAAAGGTGTTGGGGGCATTTGTGAGGCCAAAGGGCATCACCTTGAATTCATAATTTCCTTGATGAGTTCGAAAGGCAGTTTTGTGAGTATCTGTTGTTGCCATCTTGATCTGATGGTAGCCAGACTTCAAGTCAATCTTTGAAAAGATTGTAGCCCCATGTAACTCATCTATCAAGTCTTTTACTATAGGAATGGGAAATTTATCTTTGATGGTGATGTCATTGAGGCCCATATAGTCTACACAATACCTCTATGTGTCGTCTTTCTTTTTCACTAACAAAGCCGGAGAAGCATATGAATTGTGACTAGGTTGTATTATTGAAGCTTCTAACATTTCTTGAACCAACTTTTCCACTTTTGTTTTCTGATGATAAGGATATCTATATGGTTGGAAGTTGACAGGTTTTGAATGAGGTTTTACTAGTACTTGATGGTCTACAGCCCACTGAGGAGGTAGGCCTTTAAGTTCTTCAAAAACATCACTATATTCTTCCAAGAGTGCAGCTAGGTGTGGATTGATCTCCTATTGTTCTTTCTCTTCAATTAGGAGAAATACATGTCCAGTCATTTCCTTGAGTCCATTTTTGAAAAATTTATGGACCCCTTTCCCTTTAAGAAGCTAAAAAGTTTTATTCTTCTTCTGGGCCTTTAAAATAACTGCTTCTTTGTTGTTCTTCATAGTAACTTCTCTGGATTTCAAATCAAAACAGATTGAATTGTGAGCTTCCATCCAATCGAATCCTAAAACCAAACCGCAGCCTCCCAAATTGAGTACCTTTAGTTCTGCTCAGAATTGATGTCCTTGCATCTCCCAACAGAATTTCTTAACTCTGTAGGTGGACGTCACTTTTTCCCCATTAGCAACAGTCACAGTGAGTGGTATAATTTCTTCAGTTGGAAGATTAAGCGCTCTCACAATAGTCTCATTTATAAAGGAATTAGTACTGCCAGTGTCAATTAAAACAATAATCTCTTGTTTCCCTACCATTCCTTTAATCCAAACGACATTCAATGATGATTTCCAACTTAGTGCATTCAACTGAATTATTGCACTCTCATTTCTGTCATTATTTTCCTCCATAGTAATCTCTACCCTTCCTTTCGTAGTCTCCTTTAGAGATTCTTCATCCTTGATATCGTGAATGAGCATATGCAAAAGTTGTTTAAGTTTGCATTGATGCCTAGGAAAATGTCTATCCCCACACTTATAACACTTGCCTGGCTCCCGCCTATAATCAGTTTTTGTAGTGGTCGATTGGTTAAGGTTTGTTGTCGTGGTTTTGTTATTTATGGAAGAATTAAGATAGTGGGGTTTGTTGGATATAATAGAAGTTGTTGTTTTGTTGGTATTGGAAGGTTTGGAGGTAGTAGGTGTAAGGTGTTTATGAATGGCTTTATTTAACCTTGCCTGTTCATAAGCTTCTTTAAGTGTAGATGGTTTAAACCTCTTAACTGCCCAACCCAGATCCTCTTATAGGCCACTAATAAACAATTTCACCAGGTAATCCTGTGTTAGGCCAGGATTTATTTTTCTAACAAAAGACTTAAGTTCTTCAAACTTTTCCTAATAAGCCTCCATAGTGTCGGTTTGCTTGAGCCTGTGAAATTCCTCCACTACGTTAGCTTTAGTATAATCAGTAAATCTGCTGCACAATTCCTTGGAAAACTCTTCCCAGTTCAAATATATTTTTCCTTCCTTCCAATCCTGATACTAGATATCAGGCCTCTTATATAGAAAAATGATCGCTGATTCGACCTGGTTTTCGTCAGGTATGTTATAGATCTGAAATATTTTCTGGCATTCCTAATCCATAGTCTAGGTTTCTTACCATCAAAATGACTAAAGTCCACTTTGGGCCATAACATGTTGGTGGTTTGAAGTAGTGAGAGGATTTTTAGGTTTGTGGTGGTGTTTGCAGGTTGTTTAGTATTTGTTATTTGTAGGGGTGGTGAATTGAGGATTCCAGCATATGTCTTGGATGAGGGTGAGGCGACTGTAGCTGGAGGGGTAGGATTTTGGTTGGTTTTGATGGCTTCTGAAAGAGTCAGTATGGATTTCTAGTTTTCTTTAATTCTTTTGTTGGTTTCAAGTTGAGCTTTAGTCATGTCAGCTTGCATTGTTTTCTTAATGCCTTGACTTATTCATCCAAGGTTTTTAGTCTGGTACCTTCGTAAGCCATGGTCAATGTTGGCAGTTGTGATCTCTGATACCAATTGTAAGGTTAGCAGCTGTGTTCGAGTATAATATGACGTCTTGAATCTGACAAAAGATGAGAAGGAATAGAAGGAGAGAAGAAAAGAATAAGAGAATAAGAAGAGAAGAGAAACAAGATAATAGAGAATATTGTATTGTATTAGTTGTCCTCTTCGTAAGAGTAGAGTACCATCATATATACTCATAGATGTTGTAACCAAATAACTGAAGATAGCAAAACAGAATAATTGACAAAAATAAAATGATTTGATTCTTCTTTTAGAACCTCCATAAACGATCAGCCCTTGGATCCTATCATGGCTTAGATCCTATCATGGGCCTCCAATCCCCATATACTGGTTCATAACAGAATATCAATTTATCAATCCAAAAAGTACACTTCTTAAGGTTTGCAAACAACTTCTCACTTCTTAAAGTATCAAGTACACATCGCATATGTTCCACATGATCATTCAAAGTAGTGCTATACACAAGTATATCATCAAAGTACACAACAATAAATTTACCCAAGTTATCACGCAAGACATGGTTCATTAATCTCATGAAGGTACTCGGTGCATTAGATAAACCAAATGGTATAAATAACCACTCACACAAACCGTATTTAGTCTTAAATGCAGTTTTCCATTCATCCCCGAGTTTCATGCGAATTTGATTATAACCACTTTTCAGATCAATCTTTGTAAAAACACATGCACCATGCAACTCATCCAACATATCATCAAGTCAAGGAATAGGATGTCGATACTTTACCGTGATCTTATTGACAACTCAATAATCTACACACAAGCGCTAAGCTCCATCCTTCTTCGACACTAGTAAAATCGGAACCTCACAAGGACTAATACTTTTGCACACATGCCCCTTTTTAAGCAATTCATCTACTTGTCATTGAAGCTACTTCGTTTCCTCTGGATTACTCCTATAGATTGGCCTATTTGGAATTTTTGCTCCTGGGACAAAGTCGATATTTGATGCTCTATACCTCACAAAGGAGGCAGTCCTTTTGGCATGTCCTCTGGGAAAACATCCTCGTATTCTTGAAAAAGATACTTAATTGCAAGACTGATGTTTATTTGCCACATCAAGTCACTGTGCTCTCTAATAGTAGCTGTGACTTTCTGCACCCGAGAGCATTATGCAAGCTGAACCATCTTGCTTCTTTCGAATATAACTTCTTCTCTAGACCTCCAAGTGACTTGATTCTTAAGCCAATAGATTCTTAACACATTATTCTATCTCTCCACGAAAATTGGCAGCATTCTGAATTGATTTGAAAAATGTTGATCAAATGAAAGTGTGCGAATCTATTGAAACAGTGTGAATTGGAATATTTTACTGAACATACTTCGGTATTGTAATTATATTTGGACCTGTAGGATTACAAATGAGATGATTTTTAATTTGGAGTAAAATAGAGACATAGGCTTACAAATTATCTGAAGAAGTGGAATTGTAATTCAGTCTTTACAAGTTTCAATTTCTGGATGGAAGTTGAGTGTAATGTACTGTTTCAGTAAAGGAACAGTCCGAAAATATTTGGTGAATAACTTTCAAAATACTGAACTAAATTAAATGATTTTGGTGTCATTAGAAACATAAGACATAGGGGAACACTCTTCTAGAAGAGAGTATTGCCAAATTACTTTATTTTCGTTGTCTAAATGATCAAGAACAGTATATCTGAAATTTAGTTTTGGAAACAAATCTGAAAGTGATACAATGAGTTATGAACTGTGATTTCAATGGTTTTATTGAGTTATAAACCTATGTATAAATTATAATTAGGTGAGTTTTGTTATGGAATTGATTTTGTGAAGAAATTAATCGATAAATACCCAGGATTGTCATGAACATGCATTGTACATATTTCATTACATATATGTGCATTGTTAAACACTTATAATTGTGCAAATTGTGATATATGTGTATGTTATTTGTTATAGAGGAGCAACAGGAACGTCAACCTCCAGACATTGCTGGAACTTCTAGGTATTAGCTTCGGGAGCAACTTGTGAGTAACCTAGACTGTCTCACTCAATTAAATGTTTGTTTATAATATGTTTGAATTGTTGGATTCTGGACAATGAAGGTCCGATGATTAAGATATATGAATGAGATATTGAAGTGCTACTTGAATGTGAATGTGACGAACTATGTGTTCCATGACATGATTGATTGTAATAGATGCATTCCATACATAAATGCACACTTAGATAAAGGCAGTTGTGACCAAAGTAGCCACTGAAAAAGAGCTTAACACTTAGATTGTGAAAAAGTGCCTCGAGCTTAGAAAATGATTAAGAGCCAAAGGTTCACTATATAAATTGAGCCCTGTATCTCCATCGGATAAGGGACAGTTATCAATGAGCCCGATATTCACAATGGATATGGGACAGTTTAGGCACTCGGTCACAATAACGTAATAATTGGAAATAAGTCACATGAGCATTTCACATGCATTTTAATAAGTATGTTGATTGTTTGAAATGCCAAATTGGTTTACTCTTAAGTAAAAATATGATATGTGTTCGATTATGCAAAAATGAAAAGTTGTGAAATATATGTTATCTGAAATGATGTGATGCATGAATTGAGTGAACTATCGATGATGGTTACCTCATTAAGTTTGCAAAACTCACCAAAATTGCAACGTCGACTTTTCAGGATTGAGAGACGACTCTAGCTATTGAAAGGCGCTACAAGCAGTGTGGACTTGTGATTTGGGAAGAGAAGTCATAGCTCAAAGGTCAGTCAGCTAGGTTTTGGAAAGATTAGATAGATTTTGTATATTTCTTCTTTCATGTAGCTCTTTTGTATTAGGCTATGATGATGTTCATGTAAGGAATATTGAAAGACATATAGTAGACCTTCGGTTTTTATGAAATGAAATGAGGAAAAAGTTGGTTTTTAAAATATTGTGATTTTTCTTATAATGCTTTATAAGTGAATAAAGATATGATGCGATGTTAAGTGAATGTAGTGATTGAACGTATCTAGCCATTGTTTTAGGTTATGTACTGGAATGACTTCCAGGCGTCCCGGTATGTATCCTAAGGTAAGGAGTGCTACATAAAAACACTTGGCAAAGATTTATCAATAGGGTTAGTATCCAAAATAAAACAATCCCTATGTTTAATCACAATCAACACTCTCTTCTTTCCATATGCTCTCCTTAAGTCCTTTTCACACGCATACAAGCTCACCTTCTTTTCCCTCGATTCTCTCTTGTTTTTCCTCCTTACACTTTTCTCTCCTACACATCTCTCATTCTTTTGCTCACTTGTGCTTTCTCTGTCCGATGAGCCATTACCTCTTTTCTTTTCGGCTTCTTATCCCTCTTTATTTTTTTGCTCCTCACTACCCGAACCCAATCTTCATTTCAATGCTTAAATTTGGTCCAAGTAAATTTCTTGTGGAGACAATGGTTCAAGAATGAAATTCCACCCCTTGAACTTTAACGAGTACTTGTTGGTGTATCTGTCATGGTTAGCTTGACGATCAAATTGCCACAGTCTTCTAAGTAGAACCTGACCAGCTTGTATAGGTACCACAATAAAGAAACTTGTCCTCATACCGCCCAATGGAGAAAGATAGTAGCACTTATTTGATTACGCTAACTTTCCCACTGTCATTGAACCACTGCAAGTGATATGGTTTTAGATGCTTTAGAATCGTTAACCCCAATTTTCTAACCATATCTAAACTGGCAACATTGGTGCAACTCCCTCCATCAATGATCAAGCTAAAAACTTTACCACCAACCAAACATTGTGTATGGAATAATTTCTCTCGTTGGTCTAACATTTCAGTCCTATGCCGAACACTAAGCACCCTCCTAACCATGAGAATTTTTCTTTTAACAACCTGTTCCATACAAGTTTCATTTTCCCCTCCCTCCAAAACGTCATCCTCAAAACATTCCTCATCATCCTCAGATTCAATCAACCCATTATACCTCAAAACCATGGCCCTCTAATTCGGACATTAGGAGGCAATGTGCCCAGTTCTAAGGCATCGAAAGCATTTAATTGAAGACTGTTTGCTAGAAGAAGCTTGAGTGTTAATAGTATTAGATGTACCTTTAGTTTTTGGAAGAGTTTGGTTCGGCCTCTTGGATTCTAGCCCCTTTCCTTTCGAATTCTCCTCTTTTTGTGGCCAATTTGAGTTCCAATTTGGAGTAGAACTCGTCCACTCTTCACTATCCAACGAGAATTAAGTTGCCTCTCAACCTTCATTGCCATGTTCACCATCTCTTCAAGGTCAGTGTAGTTGTGAAAATCAACCACTTTGGCTATTTCTCGGTCAAGTCATTGTGGCCCTTATCATTGTGATCTCCATCTCCTTATGATACTCCTCCACAATCCGATTCCCTTGTGATAGGTGTTGGAGCCTTTGATGGATCTCTCGGTAGTAATAAGATGGAACATACCACTTTTTCATGATCGCTTTCATTTCAACCCAAGTACTCACGGGTTCCTCCCTATTTCTTATCCTAGAAATCACCAATTGATCCCACCAAATTAGTGTATAAACAAAAAATTCTAGGGCTGAGAGTTTTACGTTCTTTTCCTCGGAAAAGTTGTGGCATTAAAAAATCATATCCACCTTTCGTTCCCATTCAAGGTAGAGCTCTGGATTATTCTTTCCTTTGAATGGTAGAATTTACATCTTAATAGACCTAATCTCACTGTCCCATCTATCCCCAAAATCAGCTCGTTGAACTCGTCCCCTTGGTGTCACATAATCTCCCTTGTCATTAGATCCATAATCCTCTAGCACAATCAGAGCTTGCTGGTTTATAGGACCGATGCATCCCATTTATGGCTCCTCGCGTGCGCCATGCCTCAAATCAACAATCTCTCGGGCTTGCCTCTCCATTTCGCCTCTATTTCCAGCAAAAGCAGTGTTTAGGCTCTTGCTCAGCTGCTAGATCGCCTCCAAGGTGGTGGCTTGCTCTCCAGCCAATTGTTGGCTTCTCACGCTATCGTTAGACATCTCTCTAATGAAAATTGTCCCTGCAAAGAAAAGTTGGTAGCAAAATAAACTCAAAAAAACAATCCATCACATGTTTCACTCGAATTTAGAATACTCCCCTCGTGTGTCTTGGCAGCTCTAATGATGTCACCCTCTTTCCTTTTTCCTCTCGAATCCTCAACGTTTAAGTTGTGCTTCGGAAAACCTAACTCCTTCTGATCAAGAGATCCAACAATGATGCCAAGTAGTGGAACTCTTTTTAAGGTAATGTCATGTAAGATAGGTATGAAATTTCGTCTAATTCACTGGCCAGTTCATCACGTAAGACTTTCCAAAATAGTGTAATTCTTGAACGCGACAATAACACTTTCATTTTTTTTGCAATTTTATTTTTTTGTTTTTCGCACTTTTTTCTTCTTTTTCTTTTTTTCTTCTTTTTTTTCATTTTTTCTCTGTTTTTTCTTCTTCTTCTTTTTTCGTAATTCAAGACGCAATTCAAGCAATCAAGGGTAAATGCTGGACCCCGTTTTCGGAGCCCAACAATCGGTTCCTAATACCAAAGAACTTTAGGTCCGAGTCCTGACCTCCAAGGCTGAACCCGGGGTGACCCGTCGGGACAGTCGTACAAAATCAAAGCGGAAAGGATTGCAACTAAATCAAATATTAGCGTGGCAGCAAAGGAGTTCACTGCGGCATAAGCATCCCTCGCCGCGGCGAAGTCACCAAAAGGGGCGTTCGCCGCGACGACAAAATAAGAGTTCGCCGTCGCCGCGGCGTGCCAAAGGAAGTTCGCCGCGACGTGCGAATGGAAGTTCGCCGCGGCGAAAGTCCCCAAAAACAGAAATTCAACATCCACATTCAACATTCAACAATCACATACATTCATACCTAACAATAATACCATTAGAAATCCATGGGTTCAACAAACTTTGCTTACATAACATCATACATATCAAAGCTTAAAACAAAATACATAAGGATGCTCAATGTTGATATGCTTAATAAGCTATCCAAAATAGTTACTAACTTAGTACAA
>JAOTAX010000116.1:36181-54112 GCA_025629825.1 Erythroxylum guanchezii | reverse complement strand
GCTTTATATATAAAGCCCCTCACAATTTTTTTGAAAAATAAAAGAATCTAAATTATCGTTAAAACTATACCGACGTTACAATGAATTCAAGACTTTGAACTTACCATCATCTTACAATATGAACCCAAAATAAAAACTCTTTAAAAAAGATAGTATAATTATCTGCATAATTGATAACAACAAGAAACAATTACAAGCACCCCTGTACTTTCGTATTCATAGAAAAGCTCATTTATTATTTATGGTATTTGAAATTTTGTTTTCTCTTCCTAACAAATTTCCTTTTTGCAGATTCCTGTTACAAAAGTTTACCTAATTTTTAAAAGAGAGAATTTAAAATTATTGTACTTGCAAATTAGATAAATTGCTTGAGAAACATAATAATTTGTAAATAAGTTAATTGATAAGCTAGTGATTTAATATTAAACAATGTACTAGTCGATAATAAATTCTAACACAAAAATAAATTGCATTTTCAACATGAAATCTTACGAAATTTAAAGAATTCAAACTTAAAATCTTAAAATAATAGAAATTCTTAAATTTCCTGCCACTTGAATGACTTCTAAGTTCTAAACAGCAAAAGTTTTCATTATTCTCAGTCAACTTTATAGAAAATACATTTTGGCTTTCCAATAGAATAAACCACCTCCATGGGGCTACGTAGAGGGAATCCATTTCCAGTATCTTGACCACGTCTTCAAGAAAATGACAGCCAAAATATGTTTCGTGAGGAATAAATTTCCTGCGGACACGTGATATATGGATGTCTCTAGCTATTTTGGGTTTCTGATTGACAGATTACATTCATTACGTCTCACTTAAAATGTGACCAATACTTAACTATTAGAAGAAGAGTTCAAGTGAAAACGACGACCATGTAACTGAACATGGGAGCGTTAAGAAACCAATTAAATTTAGCCCAAGAAATTGAATATGGCTCTATGATCATTTGACGGGATAGGACCTATTCACCTAAATCATGCTTAAAAAAAAGAAAACTAAACGAGCACTGTCGTCTTGGTCGAATTCGTATGATAAAGTTCTTGGATTTCAATCGAGGTGAGCTGAGCTACTCGTCAGGCTGCTGGGGAGCCTGCAACACCAAAAATCTCAATTCATTATCGAATAGATCTTTCAATGTCCCTTTTGTTGTTACGTACGAAAGCACGGAATAATACATTGATACGGAGACACATGCCATAAAGTAGACAAAACTCATATTTGACACGGAAATTTCTTCGATTATAATAAGAAAATTTGTTAAATTTTTAATATGGATAGAGTGTAAAGTCCATTAATAAAAATTGGGCTTGGATCAACTATTGTCCAAACAACTAGAACTAGTTGTTTGGATAGTTGACCCTTACCACTTATAAACCATTTAACATATTCATGTCTAGGCAATATGGGACACTCTAACACTTCCCCTCAAGTACAACTGGGGCTGGACATTCAATTATCACTTGAAATATACGCAGTGGAAACCGAACCGGGCCGCTGGGAATGAACATTCAGACGGACAACTGGAAAATTAATAATCCGGGCTAAACCTGCTCTGATACCATGTTAAAATTTTAATATGGGTAGAGTGTAAAGCCCATTAACAAGAATTGAGCTTGGGTCAACTATTGTCCAAATAACTAGAACTAATTATTTGGATAGTTGACCCTTACTACTTATAAACCCATTAACATATTCATGTTTAGACAATATAGGACACTCTAATAAAATAAGTGTTGCTATAGCCATAATGAATGCTTGTGCAACGTAAGAGAGCACCGATTAAATTTACCCACTCCTGTTGTGAAGGCCAACGTCTCGATGAAATGCCTGACATGAAAACCTGAGAACTCCCTAAGTTTGGGGTTGACTTGCGCAACGGTTACTGCGACTCGTTGGATGATCAGGATAAGACCCGACAACAACTGTACTTGCTCTGTTCTTGCCGTCCAGCTAGATACGAAACGAAAGCTACATAGTTAAATACAAATAATCTTGTAATTATGATTTCGCTGCAATTTTTAAGAGAAAAATGTTAGTAACTTAAACTATGAACTCAAAATCAATGATGAACTTGTATTAATGGAGAAAAAAGGTGTTGTTATCTGAACAAATTATTGAAACGCTTGAATAAGCATTTCAACGTATGAACAAACTCTTGAAACTTTTAATCAACTTTTATGAAAGTTGCATATTCTTATGTTGCTAACATTTTTCCGAGTTTTTTTTTAATATATGATTCTTTTAATGGGTCAGAGAAATTGAATGTTTACGAACTTACTTAAGCAGCTAGTAAGAGACCTTAGCAGATATTTAGAATAATTTTATTATGCCTCTTTATCACAAGCTCAATAAATAACCGACTCACACTAATTAGGACTTATTTTCTCACTAAATTTTAGCCCATTTAATCAAATCTTTTATTATGCTTCTTTATTATCTTTATTCCGTATCAAATTAATAAGTAATAATTGTTTAATTATTAATTTGATAATTAATAATTGTTTATTAACCTCAATTTTATAAAAATCCACAATTAATAATTGTTTAATTAAAAATCACTAACATTCTCCACCTTTGACAAATATTAATTACAAAAGTTGCAATGACAATAAAAACAGTAAAAGTGGTTAAGCAAAATCAATGTAAAAGTTGACCAATTTAAAACATTTGATTCAAAGATAATGAAAGTCCATCATTCGGTCCTGTAAGATTTTCGATACCTGAAAAGATCAAATGCATGTGTCATATGTAACAGAGATCCACTACAATCACGCATATCTAATATCTTACTAACATAAATGAGAAAATGGAGTGTGACAAATTACAATAATACTTGTATGATCCGAAATGTATCATTATTTCATTTGTCGATCTTAATTTCTCTTAATTTTATATTAAGTCGCATCAAAGAAATTTTTTTCTCTTACTAAATGCAAAACCACATTAGAGAAAATCTTTATAGGATTAAATACTTATATCCCCCTATGTTTTATCAAATCTATCGATTTAAGTATGTGTCCTAAAGACATAGGTTCAAGGTTAATCTATATATATATGCCCAATAACCTTTAAACTGTTAAAATTGACATAGATTTTAGGACTTTCACTTGTATTATGACAATGTACGACAAATTGTATGACTAAGAACAAAATGATGATCATTAATATATATATATATATATATATATATATATACACTATCATAATAGATGAAATTTATACAAATGCATCAAGAGCAAATACAGTGATCCCTAACTAATAGTGTCTAAGGACTTTAGTAAACCCATACTATACACATATCTCTAAAAAATAATCGAGTGAATTTCTTTTGTTAAAGGATCAGCAATCATGTACTCAGTCTCCAAATGCTTCACCTCAATGTCACCTTTTTGTATTAATTCCTTGATGGTTAGATATTTTACCTTCAAATACTTAGATCATGTAATATTATTATTGTTGTTGCTAAACAATATAAAAAAAAGATTATCACAATATAACTGAATGGGTCTATAAACAGAATTAACCACAGATAGCTCATAAATTAGGTTCCTTAGTTAAACAACCTATGAAACATTCCTATAATATGTCACAAACTCTGCATGCATAGTTAAGGAAGCTACCAGTGTTTATTTGACACTCTTTTATGATACTGCACCATCTGCTAACAAAAAATATACCCTAATGTGGACTTCCTATCATATAGGCACATTGTAAAATCTGATTCTTGAATGTTAACATATAATCCTTAATTCCCTTCAGATATCTCAAATTTCATTTAACTGCATTCTAGTGGTCTATTCATAGGTTAACCAGATACCTACTTAATAGTCCAATAACAAATGTAATGTTTGGTCTAATGCACATCTGGGCATACATTAAGCCACCAACTGCACTGAAATAAGGTACATTCTTCATAGTCTCTCTCTGTGTGTATCATTCTTTGGACATTGTGTCAAAGATAATATCTCACCATGAGAAATACGTGTTGCAACAGGTTTACAATAAACTATATTAAACCTTTGCAGCACTTGCTCATTGTATGCTCTCCGTAAGAGATCTAACAAGTGTTGGGACTTGTCCAAGTGAATCTAGATGCCTAGGATAAAAGATGTCTCATTAAGGTCCTTCATGTCAAAATGTTTGGCCAAAAGCTGCTTAACCTTATGCAACATGGTTAAGTCATTTAATGCAAGTAAGATATCATCCGCATATAAAACTAGAATGATGACCTTGCTCCCCTTAACCTTAGAATACAAACATCTTTAAACTTTATTTTTCACAAAGCCAAATGATGTAACCACCTCATCAAACTTTAGATACCATTGTTTGGAGGCTTGTTTTAAACCTTATATAGATTTTCTCAATTTGCAAACTATATCAGCTTTATCCTGACCTTGAAATCCTTCAGGTTGTCCTATATAGATCTCTTCATAAAGGTCTACATTCAGGAAAGTGGTTTTGATATCTATCTAATATAGTTCCATATCATAATGAGTTGCTACTGTCATAATCACTTTAAAAACATCCTTAGAGGATACGAGAAAAATGGCAACATTAAAGTCGATCTCTTCTCTCTGAGTAAACCTTTTGGTAATCAACCAAGTTTTAAATCACTCAACTTTACCTTAAGAACCCTTTTCGGTCTTGTAAATCCATTTACAACTGATATGATTGAAATTATAAGGTAAATCCATAAGCTATTATACCTTATTATGCTTCATGGATTGCATTTCATCTCCTATTGCATCCCACAAAAATTTGCAAAAGATCCAGAAATATAAAAGTAATTGGATATACTACATCCTCAATATTATAGTCTTGCTCACCTAAATAGACTATGTAATCAGATAAGATCATAGGTCTTCTCACTTTAGTGGATCTTCTTAATTGAATCGGTTCAATATGCTCTTGTATGTCATGAACTTCAGTTTATACAGGTATAAGTTCTTGTTACTATATTGGTATGGTACTAAGATCTTGATCTATTAGTTCTAACTGTATGAGTGATGAATATTAAATAATTATGGTATCCGCCCTTCTATCATCTAAAGGTTGAGAATGACCACCCTTATCATAAACATTATGCTCCATAACCTTAATTGTTTGTTATTCCACTATTCTAGATCATCCATCTCTATAGTAAAATTTGTATCCTTTAGAGTGGCCGAGATATCCAACAAAATAACAATGAGTAAAACGAGAATGTAACTTATCTTCTTAAGGATTATACAAACATATCTTAGCAAGGGTAGCCCCATATATGAAGATGAGTGACGTTAGGCTTCCAATCCTTCCAGATTTCAAACAGAATTTAATATGGACTCTATTAAGTATACATAAGGCAATCTTTATAGTGGGGTTAATTAGGCAAATTATTCATGCTTTGTATTAACATCATCATGTCTTTTAAGGTATGATTTTGCCTTTTGGCTATATCATTTTGTTCAAGACTATTAGACACAGTAAACTGAGCTACTATTCCATATGATTCTACATATTTGGAAAACAAACCTTTTTCTTGTCCCGAATCCTTATGTCTGCCATAATATTCACCTCTATGTTTAGATTTGACAATCTTAATTAAACTTCCTAATTGGTTCTCAACTTTAGCCTTAAAGATCTTGAATTTTCCAAAAAATTCGAACTTGTCTTTAAGTAAGAACATATATCCATAATAGAAATGGTCATCAATAAATATCAAAAAAATCTTGAATTACATAGTGTAACTTTATAAGGTCCACATATATCTATATATATAAGTTCTAATAAGTTAAAAGCATAAGTTGATACCTTTTTTATTTTAGTTAACTTACCCTTGCCATAATCAATGCATATTTCCAGATCTTCATAATCTAGAGTTGGGAGAATGTTATCTTTAATCAATCTCTCAACTTTATCTTTAGAAACTGTGACCCAACCTTTTATGTCACACCATTTATGACTTCTTTTTTATTAGGGTTCTCTTTCTAGCAACTTGTTAGGCAATATATGAAGAAGCATACATCTTATTAAGGGCAAAACACATTCTATATAATTCATATGATAATACGGTAATACCATATAGTTTGCATTGAAAGATAACTTTACAACATAATTTTTAATTACAAAAATATAATTTCCTTTATCCAAAATAGATACAATAACGACAGTAACAACAACAACTCAATGAAAATCCCACTAATATGTAAGGTTTGGGGAGGTCCAGTAGTGTACAACCTTACTCCTAACTGGTAATGATGTTGCTTCCAATAAACTCATATGAAAAATAAATATATAAATATATAATAATAAAATATAAATAAATACATATGAACATAAAATAAGTAGTAAAATAAATAATACAATAGGTATATAACAAGATGAAGAGTAAAAATAAATCAAATCAGAAAGAAGACAAGTACAAAAATAAATCAAACAAGCCATTATAAGCAAATGTTTAGGCTAATTAAGAAATGTTTAATTAAATAACTAGGAGGCAAGTACCACGTATTAAAATTTTAGATTAAATACAAGACATAAGACTCGAAGGAAAATGATTAAAAGACTTAAGAGAATGAGAAAGACTTCTTTATGTGAGATCCTTTATTTGTATCTAAGTACGCGAAAGTTTTCTATTGAGAGTCATATCCTTAATAAGTTCCAACAGAGCCGTATCATTCTTGATCACTTCTCTTCAATTCATTTTAGGCCTTCTTTTTCTCCTCTTACAGTTTTTAAATACAATCTTCTTGCACTTTTTCACTGGAGCTTCTAGGTGTCTCCTTTTAACATTTCAGAATCACCTCAACCTTGTCTCTTTTAATTTTGCATTAATATTAGCCATATTTAATTTATCTCTTACCATTACATTCCTGACCTTATCTCTTCCGATATCTCTATCCAAAATTACAAGATGGTATATAAAACATGTCATTTAATAAAAGATTGAACCTTGTATCAAGGTTCAAATAGACTTCCTCAACAAAGATCACTTCTTCCTTATTGCTCATCATTAGTTTTTCCTCCTCCCTATTCAACTTTCTTTGTTGTATGAATACATGCATTGTGGAAGCAATATGATTAGAGGCTCTACTATGTAGCCACTAGAAACTTGGTTTGACTATAACAAGATTAGACTAATGTATCATACAAGCTAAGGACTTACCTAATAGCTCTTGCTTTTCTTTCTGGGTTTTATATTTTTGACATTCCAACTTCTAAAGTCCCTTCTTCTTATATAAGAAACACCTTAGACTCATACTATCTACAATATCCCCAGGACCTCTAGCAACACTAGGTTGACTAGCATCTATATGTGGAGGAAATTTAGGTTTCTTTTAAATTTACAGGGCTTTATCCTTGCCTTTCCCTTGGTTGCTATTAAGGCTATATGAGTTGTATTCTTTAGCTTGTCTTATTTAACAATACAACGAGTGATCAGTGTATTTATGTCCTAAGCTTCATCTTGAGAATTATATGTGATAACCAAAATGCTGAACTCTGATGGAAGTGTATTCAGAGCTTGGTAAACTATACAAGCATCATTAATATAAAAATTAGACGCACTTTGCTTAGTTTGAAGGTGGACCATCATAATTATGTACTACCTCAATTCCCATTGTGTATCTCATAAAGTATAATTCCTTGAATAAGGTACCTATTTCAGATTAGAAAATACCTTATTAAAGAAATCCCTTGCTATGTTTGGTTTCTAGAAGTCCACTTAGCAGATGGTCTGGTATGGATTTCTTTATAGTCAAATAACACATCCTATTTGATCTTTTCCACGATACATATGTTGCTCTTCTAACCTTTGAGTTGATAGATGTAGGTGTTAGTGACATATCCTTGACAGTGGCTATATTGATATCTATTATCTCCAACATAAATTCCATATCCTTCTTCCATTTCTTAAAGTTGAAACCAGTAATGGTATCAATTGTGACACTGTTATTATTCATAAAGAAGGTAATTGTAAAATTGATAATGTAATGATTAGTACAAGTGTAGGATAATATCGATACTTAAAGCCACAAAACAGTAAATGTATTGAGCATCTTATCACACATATCATGAAACAATTATGAGCTGAATATATAATACATGCAGATAAGACCTCCATATAAATGTGATAAAAGTACACACCATTAACTTTTATGATTCTACCACATATGGTCAAATAGATCACTTAGCCAATGACTTTCTTCCATATTATGCCTTTACACATATCTCAAATTCTCATATAAGGCTAACATCTATGGGTAAAATAATTAATCACAAGGCCAAAGACATTCCCAAAAATCCAAGCAAAACATTCAAAAACTAAGTTGAAAGGCCATTATATTAATTACATTCTTATTAATACCCAAATTGATTCACAAGCACAAGGGACACACCTGTAGGCAATGTTCTTAAAATCGGACCGGACCGGCCGGTGACCGGTCGGTGGTCCGGTTCGGTTTATCCTTCAAAACTAGTTATCAATTGACCCAGTCTGAACCGATCGGACCGGTCCGACAATTTTTTTTTTTTTGAAAATTTTTTAATATTATATATAATTAAATATAATTATTGCATAATTATTACGTCACACCGGTTCGACCGGTAGTTGAACCGGTCGAATCGGTCAAACCGGTGACCAGTAAGGCCACCGGTTCGATGACCGGTCCGAGTTTCAGAACATTGCCTATAGGTTATCCTCACATTCTTCTGTATAGGCATAAAATATGTGACAACTTACCATCATAAATGCAAAATCCTCATACAGACACTCGTTATCACATATTAGCATTGAAAACATTATCAATAAACTTTATTTGAGAATTTATCACAAAGAAAATCTCAATCATAATGATAATCATACGATACCGAACAGTAAATACATCATATGAGATACCAAAACCACATCTATCTCTTTAATTTCAAGTCAAAGGCACGAAAATTCACTCAATCATAGCTTTAATAATTTTATTTGATTTTTTTTCTAAAGTTAAAACTTAAGACTTGTTTGTTTTTATTTATGTTTTTGGTTTTCTATTTTTGTTTTCAAATTTAGTAAAAAAAAATGTTTGTTTGAGTTTTCAGTTTTTATTTTTGATTTAGTTTTTTTCAGTTTTTAAAATTTATGAAAATAAAAAATGGTTTTTTTTTTAATTTTTCATAATCTAATTTAATATCAACTAAATAAATATTATTTAATATATTACTTATTAAGAATAATTTAATCTAATATTATATTTAATTAAGTAAAATTAAAACTAATAAGATTTAATAATAATTTAATTTAATTTAATAATTTATTTATATTTTTAATTAATTTAATTTAATTTAATAATTATTAATAATATAATTAAATTTAAAATATCTTCAAAATACATAAATTTCAATTAAATTTTTGATTTAATAATTGAATATATTTAAATTAATATTAATTTTTATTAATAATTTATTAATAAATATTACATAAGAGATTAAAATAAATAAATTAAAAATAATTTACCTTTAATTTTTATATAATATGAAATTATCATTAGCAATAAAAATATAACTTCATTGTCATTAATAATCAAACATATTTTTATTTTTATTTTAAATAAAAATATAAACTAAAAATGATAAACGAAAATTACATTTGATAACAAAAAAAACAGAAGTGAAATTAAACAGCCTCTTATTTATTACCAATTTAATAAATCCAAAAAAATTTTAAAACTCATTTTATTAATTTACAAGACCTAAAAATTGATCCAAAATAAATTGAAGAATCATTTTGTGAATTTTAGAAATTTTGAATTTTTTAATCTTGTACTGCATTGATGTCAACACTGCGCGTGTTGCAGAAGGCGCTTGTACAACATGCGCAAGACCATTATACGTCTCTGCATGCATAAGGCATGGGCATACCACTCACCAGACATGCACAAACGCCTGTCGTCTTCATGGCTCGTGGATAACACGCCTGGTATGCCTGGTATGCGCAGACGCGCCAACTACCTTGAGATCATGGGTATAGTTGGATTTTAGTTCATTTAATTTCAGCTGATACACGAAAACGCTCATAGTTGGCAGCGTTTTCGTTTTCAGCTAATTAGTTTCAATAAGGTTGTTGAAAAGCTATTCTCCAAACGTGGTTGTTAAATCAAACAGCTAACCACCAATCAGCTGAAAAAACAGCTGATTGGTGAGTATCCAAACGCACCCCATGTATCCCACGTACCGGACACATGTTTGATGCCTGGCTCCTGCACGCGCCAAGCGTTGAACACATTCTAGAAGCAATTGCCTACTTCTCCATTGCAGCTCCCTCCAATAGTCGAAAAAGGGCAATTTTCGTCGATATTTTGTTGAATTCTAGCAATATTGTGCCAAGAAATAACCCAAATTTTCATTTTGACTTTTTTTCCCCATGCAATGCTTGTTTAAGATTAATTCAGACAACAGATATGCAATTTATATAAACAAAAACAAATTAATATCTCCCATTCTCTTATCGAAAAATTTGATAATCTTGATTCAAATTTATATAATCATGAAATTACTTTGATACTATATGTTAATTATAACACGAACTTTAAGTATGGACTTAGAATTAACCATGAACTTGTATTAATAGAGAAAATGTGAAAATACCTATTTTGTTATACATTCAACGATGAATAAGCTGCTAAACTGCTTGAATAAACTTAACGTATGAATAAGCTCTTAAAACTTTTGATCAATATTTCTGAAAGTTGTATATTATCATACTGCCAACGTCTTTCTGAGCCTTTTTTAATGTGTGAACATTTTAACGAGTTAGAAAAATTGATCTCTCGTAAACTTACTTAAGTAGACAGTATGAGAATTTAGTAATTATTTATAATAACTTTATTGAATTTTCTTATTACAAACCCAATAAATAATTGGTTCATATTGATTATGACTTATTTTTCTTACTAGATTTTAGCATATTTAACCAAATTCTTTTATTAATTTTTTTATTATCTTTAATCAGGATCAAATTTAATCTTCTTAACTTTAATTTTATAAAAACCAGCGATTAATGATTATTCAATTAAAAATCATTAAAAAAATAGCCATAGACAAACATATTTTAAGATTTTGACTTAGGAAGAGTCACTCCTTAATTAACAGTTTGGGTGTATAAAACTACAAATCCTTTGTTTGCGGCACAATCAAGGACTCATTTCGTCTTCTATGATAAGGAACACGGCGTACCCTAGATTGGGTTTGTTGCTGATTACTTTTATTGTCCGTTACCGAAGCATCAACTTTCTATTTCTGAATAACGTCTCTCAATAATTTTCTGTAAAACAAAAGTACGGAAATTGTCGCTTCCCAATGTTAGCAAAATTACGCTTACGCCAAGTGTTCGATTTCCCATTTCTGGGAAATAATCTATACCAGTTTACGACATCAGAGATTTACTCGTTTCCAAATATTGGACCAATTCGGAGTTTTAAATTGAATGAAGAAGGCAAAGAACAATAGCTTTGGCAGAAAAGAGGAGCACAGAGCTTCGCATATTAGGAAACATAGTTTTTTTTTAAAAATTGTATTAGGAAACATAGTTGATGAAGGATAATGACGTAAACACTTGAATATATAAATCTGCAGCCACCTTTTAAAGTCTTAAAATTTTCACCGGGATTTTGCTGAACCGTGAATGCTTGATGCTCGATGTTTTGTTGGCTTCTTATTATATATTATATATAGTTCTTCACTTCTTTATCTTAAATAAGCAGAACAACAAATCATGGGCTTAGGGGACTACTACACATCTTTGAAAGACATTTATGGATCGATTTATGATGTATCTGAATCCATGATTGTTTTTCAACATGTTGATTTCTTCTCTTCTTCTTTTTTTAATTTATTTTTTCAATGGTTCAGAAATGATTAAGATACACTTTCAATAAGTTTCTAAAACTTATATAACACTACCAACCAACATGTCGTTTGGTAATTGGAAGAGAGAGGAAAATGGTCGTTGACCCATTATTTAATACCCAATAATCATTATCTTGGGTGCTTTTTATGGGACTCAAATCTATAAGTTACATGGGACATTAAATAGTCTAACAATCTCCCACTTGACCCATGGTATGACTTGATGATCTAACAACTTTAAGTGTACACAATACATAGAACCGATCAAGTCATCCTTAATTGAATTAAGTTGCTGAGATCATGACGGTCACAAGTTATATAACCCGATTCCTTCCATGTATCACAGAATCAACTCAACTCAACAAATTTTAAGTGGGTAATTAGGGAATTGTTATCTCACAAATAATAATTATTGTATACAACATAATATGGATAACTAATAAGTGAGCAAAAACATATAACTGTAATTGAATTCATAAGTGTCATAACAATTCGAGCAAGACAATGAGTTGTATATATAAATGTTAGACTTCTATGCTAACAAGGACTTATCCATAAGGCCCATCTGTTCAACATGACCAATAAATATTTTGGGCAGTAAGCCTTTAGTTAACAGATCCACTATCATGAGATCAGTACCAATATGCTCAATTGACACTTTATGTTTTTGCACTTCTTTCACAGACAAATACTTCAAATCCATGTATTTCGCATCCTTTGAATATTTGTCATTTTTCGAGAAGAAAATGGTTGCAGAATTATCACAATAAATTCTTAACAGTTTGGTAATATTGTCGACAAGTCTAAGACCTAAGATAAAGTTCCGCAACCACAATCCATGAATCGTGGCCTCAAAGCACGCCACAAATTCAGCATCTATAGTAAAAGTAGCAATGACGGACTGCTTTCCACTTTTTCATGAAACTGCTCCTCTAGCTAATAGGAATATATAGCCAAATGTAAATTTTCATGAGTCTACACAGCCGGCATAGTTTAAATCCGAGTAACTTATCACTTCGAGATGGGTTGATTTTCTATATTTGAGTATATAGTCCTTGGTGCCTTGTAAGTATCTAAAGACTTTCTTTGTAGCTTTCCAGTGGTCCATTCCAGGATTGCTTTGATATCAGCCTAACATTCCAACAACAAAACTGATATTTGGCCAAGTGCATGTTTAAGCATACATTAAACTCCCAACTACTGATGCATAAGGAATAGACTCCATGTCCTTACGTTCCAAATCGTTTCGTGGACATTGCATTAGACTAAATTTGTTCCCTTTCTGAATTGGAACTATCCCTGCAGAGCATTTTTTCATTTGAAATCTTTCTAATACTTTCTCAATATAACTGTTCTGAGATAATCCTAACAAGCCTTGTGATCTATCCCGGAATATTTCTGTTCCTATCACATAGGAAGCCTCACTCATATCTTTCATTTCGAAATTATTAAAAAGAAAATTCTTTACATCATGTAACAATACAATACTGTTCGCAGCAAGAAGGATATCGTCAACATATAGGACTAATATAATGAACTTGCTCCCACTAACCTTCAGGTAGATACACCGATCAACAGTGTTTTCTACAAATCGTAAGACGTGATGATATCATTAAACTTAAGATACCATTGTCGGGAAGCTTGCTTCAGTCCATATATTGACTTCTTTAATTTACACACTAATCGTTCCTTTCCTGTGGTCACGAAACCTTTCGATTAATTTATATAAACTTCTTCTTCCAAGTCACCATTTAGAAAGGCGGTCTTTACGTCCATTTGGTAAAGCTCTAAATCATAATGAGCCACCAGTGCCGTAACAATTCTTAAGGAGTCCTTATTTGAAACTGGAGAGTCAGGTCTCTTTATAGTCAATACCATCCTTTTGAGTGTAACCTTTGACAACAAGTCTGGTTTTATACCTTTCAATGTTACCTTATGAGTCACGTTTGGTTTTAAAGATCCATTTACAACCCACTTGCTTTGCACCTTTCAACAACTTAACTAATTCCCAAACATTATTTCAACTCTTCTTTCATAGCATTGAAATATTTTTCAGAATTGTTACATTCTATGGCTTGTTTGAACGAGACTGGATCCTTATCAATGCTTAAGTCATATTCATGTTCAAGTGAGTAAACTTTATAGTCACTCAAAATAGTTGATCGTTTCTGCCTTACAGACCTTCGTAATGCTACTTCTTGTGGCATTGCTTGATCATTTGTAACTTGAACATCATTAGCTGGTTCATCATTAATATGCTCAACTTGTGGAATTGGAACATAATTTGTTGTTCCGGTATGTTGCGTATTCATGATGCAACAAGAGGAATAACAATCAGTGGGATCACGTCTAATGTGTTAGTGTCTACTTGATTCGGAGTAGTTTCTACTTGATTCTCGTGAATATCCACTTTTCGTGGTTATCCACTCCTACTGATTTGATCATTTTCAATGAACCAATTTTACTAGACTCAACTATTCTCGTACTATGGTTAGGACAATAAAATCTGTACCCCTTTGATTTTTCAGGATGGCCAATGAAAAAACCATTAATAGTTATTGCGTTAAGCTTTTTTCACGTGGATTATACAACCTTACTTCTGCCGGACAACCCCAAATATGAAGGTCTCGTAAACTAGGTTTCTGTCCTGTTCATAGTTCATAAGGTATCTTAGGAACTGCCTTACTAGGAATCTTATTAAGCAGATACGCAACGATCTTTAATGCATGCATCTACAATGATAACGGTACAGAACTATAACTTAACATACTCCTAACCATATCCATAAGAGTACGATTTCTCCTTTCAGCTACACCATTTTATTGTGGTGTACCAGGCATTGTGTATTGCGCATATATGCCTCGGCTTGCAAGAAACTTTGCAAATGAACCTGGACGTTGTCCACTTTCATCAAAATTTTCATAATATTCACCACCTCTATCAGACCTCACTATCTTTACTTTTCTATCTAACTACCTTTTTACCTCATTAATAAACACCTCTAGGATGTCCACGGACAAAGACTTCTCATATAGTATATAAATGTAACCATATCGTGAGAAATCATCAATAAAGGTAATGAAATATTTTTCGCCGCCCTAAGAAGGAACGTCGAAAAGATAACAGATGTCAGTGTGTATTAATTCTAGTAATGCGCTACTTCTTGTGACTGGATGCTCTGATATATGTTTGGTTTGCTTGCTTTTAATGCAATCCACACATATATCCCAGTCAACAAAATCCAATGGAGGTAAGATTTCATTTTTCACTAACCTTTGTACCCTTTCTTTGGATATATGACCTAATCTTTTATGCCACAAAAAAGCAGAACATTCATTATGTGCACTACGTTTATTTCCTATAATATGGTCAACATGAAACAGAGATTCAGCAAAATCAACATCAAGATTGAAACGATATAAACAATCAATTAATGTACCAGAATCATAATAGTACTTATGTTTATACAATGAAAAAACACCGTTTTCAATCTTAAATTGAAATCCTACATCATCCAATTTTGCAATAGAAACTAAATTTCTAGCACATTTAGGAGCATAAAGACACTTTTCTAGATCTAGGTAACACCCAGTGTCCAAGATCAATCTATACGTCCCAATGCCCTCTATCCGTGCCTTCATTCTGTTCCCTATATACAAGAACTTTTCAGCTCCATTTATGGTATGGATTGAAAGGAATCCCTATTTAACATGTGACACGTGAGTAGTTGCACCAAAATCTAACCACCAAGTATTCTTAGGCACTTCAATAAGGTTTGATTCAAAACATACTAAGACATATTATGTACCTTCTTTTTCGAACAAAGCCTTTCTTTTAGGACAATCTTTTTGAAAGTGGCCAGGCTTCTTACAGAAGTGGCACCTCTTATCTTTCTTGATTCGACCCTCATTAACTTTGCTGAGAGCTTTGTCCTTATCTTTGCCTTTCTGTCGTGGTTTATTCTTGCTGCTACTAGCTCCGTGATGAAACGTGAGATGAACGGAATGCTCCTTCATTTTCTTTAATCCCCCTTCCTCCTGAACTAACATGGCCTTAATCTCTTGAAGGTTCTATTTTTCTTTAACAGTGTTATAATTCACTTGGAACTGACCAAACTCTAGAGGAAGTGAGTTGATTATAAACTGTACTAGAAAGGACTCACTCACATCGATACCCATAGATTTCAACTTTGCAGCTAGGTTTGACATATGAGTTACACGATCATGAATGGGCTGTAACCAGTCAAACTTCTTGGTCATTAGCTCACTCATTAAAGTCCCTACTATGGACCTGTCAACTATTTCAAATTGGGAGTATTCCTTAAGCTTTAACATGAACTCCTTTGCATTATCCATCTTAGGCATTGATGGCTTCATCTTTTCTACGATTGTCATTCGCATCAAATTCAAACTTAGCTTGTTAGACCGTTCCTAAGCCTCATAATAAGACTTGTCAGCTTCAGAACTAGTCTCAGTTATGGTTGCAGGCCTTACGTTTGAAACTATAGCCAAGTCCAATCCATTACACCCAGTTGAAACTGGATTTGTTCAGACCATTGAACTTGATTAAGCCATTTCCTAAGGCGAACAAATTAGTAGATGCTGCAAACACAACATATAGCTCACGCATTAATCCTTTGAGTAAACCTAAATGGATTCAAACTAACTAATACACTTTGATTATGCATTTAAATTCTCCTTTTGGTGAAATTTAAATGCATAGTTGTAGCCTATTATGATGAATATATATATAGTTCACTATAATAGACAATCAATCATATTCTAGTCAACATGTATGTTATCTTTGAATATACAATCATATTAACTAAATATGTTGATAAACTCCCTTTAATGTCATTAATTATAAGCAATGGTCCACTTTTGGGTGACCTCCTAGCGTTATAATTAATTATCTCAATTGTTCAATTCATCCTTTTATGTCATTTGAGCATCATATCATAATGAACAATTGAAACAATCACAATTAAATGATTAAAAGTTTCAAGCTAGGCCACTTTAGTGACTAACAAGCTTTCCATGCAATAAACATTTAATTGGACAATTATCATATATGACAAAATTTAATTTAATTAGTTTGGTCACTTTGGTGACTAACAAACTATTTTAAATTATCATTATGTCATGTAGCATATGCATCATATAATAGGAAAATTTAATTCCAACTATTACATAATATAAAATATTCAAAGTACCAAAGAAATATATAATATGGCACTAATTTCCAAAATTATATTATGTATAAATCAATTATGAATTAAATAATCCATTATAATTGGGCCATAATTATTTACTAACCCAATATATTCTTCAATGGTCCAAAGACCCACAAAATCAGTCCATAATCTGATTATTGGGCCTGGAAGCCCGTCTCGCGCTAGCGTCTGCGTTTGGAAAAGGCAGTGTCTGGTGCATGCATTGCACGCCCCAATCATCTGCCTAATGCCGCAGCGTCTTCCTTCGACGCTAGTTCGTTTCTGGTTTTTTTTTCTTTAAACTCTATTCTAACGTTTCTTTACATGGACTCTTCTCCTCTCTTGCCTTGAGTCAACATTAACATCATCCACCATTATCTTCTTCGGTGGATGATGCATGACTCAAACTCATAGAGTTTCTCACTCTAACCCATGAGTTTCGTTTTGTTTCTTTTAATCAATCCATAGATATTATGTTTCATTTAAGCAGTGAGAACCGAAAATCACTTTTCCTTTCTATACAAACCAAAACTGAAAGTTTGTATCAAGTTTATTTTCTGTCTTTCTTTTATCTAAGAAAGTTCAATTCTCTCTATTATCCATAATCATACATGTAACATACCACTCCCGATGGGAAGGGTAAAATAGTCATTTGACTAGGGGTGATCGTGAATAGGACTGATTTGGCATTGTTATGCATACTGGTATTGGTCAACAGTGAATTTGTGCACTTGAAATCACTGTACATGCATTCATGATATTTCCCGGTATTTGTGCCTAATGCAATTTTATTGTGATTAACGTAGTTATTGTGTTTGAAAAATTATTCTGAGTGAACCATTATG
>JAOTAX010000116.1:9595-36081 GCA_025629825.1 Erythroxylum guanchezii | reverse complement strand
AGTGCACTTTATGCTTTGCATAATTGAGTTTTCGCTGATAAGTGCATATGTATTTTTGACACATACAAATAAATTGTGCAAGTATTCATTTACATGTTCCGGGTAAAAATGGATTTATAAAATTCGAATAAATTATGGAAAATTTATTCAGAGACTATTACTATTATTTTGGAATTTTTGGTGAATTTTTGAAAAAAATATTGAAATTTGGACCAACCTTAGTGTGACATGTGGACTGATTAAAGATTGACAAATGACTTACATGCATGGTGACACATGGTAAGATGTAAGTAACACACGTATCACAAGTTGTGTAAAGCAAAATTTCGGTAGCTCTTTGTTGTTCTCCAACTTTTGCTTAGTTCTGCATTCTACACCGAAACTCTGCTCTTCACTGTGAAAGTTGGGGATTTTTCTGAAGAAGCAAGTAAGTTGTGTTATAGTTTTTGGATGTTTTGCAAATGTATTTGATGTTGTTGTGTATTGGAAATAAGTACATGCATGAGTTGGATGATGTTTTATGTGTTGAGAATGAGCACATGCATGAGTTGTGTGTGAAACAAATTCGGTGAAAGTGATAATATTATGCAAATGTTGTAACATTGATTACATGTAGCTTAAAAGAGAAACTTAGTAAAGTGGAAAGGTTTCAGATGATTTGGGTGGTGTTCAGAATAGGTTAAATGAGGTGAAGGCATAGAGGAAAATGAGAATGGAAAATACACAGTAGTGAGAGAAAGCTTGTGTAAGGAATCGGTTTTTAGTGTTTAAATATATATGTGATTTGTTTGAGTTGTGATGGGCTAAAATGGAGGTAGAAGAAATAGGTTTAAGTGTGATATGTGTTTATTGAATAAGATTGAAGTGAAAAATCTTGGAAGTTTGAAGATGACGAACTAGAAGGATTTCATTTATGTGAAAGTTCGTCGTGGTCAACTCTCCTAGATTCAACGCGGCCAACTTGAAGGATTTGACTAGAATTCCTTTCGGGTAAAGTTCGTCGCGGCAAATTTGTGAAAGTGAGTTCGCCGCGGCGAACTTTTCTCTACACTAAACATGATTCGATTTTTTAGGAATAACGTTCTCTTTAGTTATCCGAATGGAGTGATTTTTGATTTGGAGTAAACTAGAAATATAGGACTACAAATTGTCTAAAGAAATCGAGTTCAAATTCTGCCTCTAAGAATTTCATAATCTGATTTGAAGTTGAGATAAGAATTCTAATGAAGCTCAAGAACAGCCTGAAATCTTTTGAGTATAACTTTTAGTATACTAAACCAAATTGGATGAACTTGGTATCATTGGAAACTTAAGACAAAGAGGGAAAACTTTATAGAAGGAAGTATTACCTAATTACCTCATCTTCTTGATGAGATTAATTGAGCAACTGGATCGAAAGTTGGTTGTGAAATAAATCTAAATTGAGAAATTTAGTATGGTTTCACATGATTAATTATGTGACAAGATTAAGGATAAGAAACTCAGAATTTGTCATGAACATGCATTATGCATAATCAGTATACATGAATGTGCATAAATGATTTTTAATCATGCACAATAGTGATATGTGTTTGTATTAAATGCTATAGAGGAACGCATCGAGTGACCGATTCTAGATATTGCCGGGACTTCGAGGCAATAAGCAATAAGGGAGCTTTTGTAAGTAATTTAGATGGTAATTTTTTTTGTAAGTAATTTAGATGGTCTCTTTTGTAAGTAAATGTATGTAAGTGATCCTTAAGTATCTATAAGTAATTCAGTAAGAAAGTTTTGATGGTTTTCCTTTGACTATTTTGTTTACTATTGATTTTGCTCTATTAAATGATTTACAAAGCTGTCAATAATCTTTAGGATGTTCACATTTTATTTTGTTCTGTTTAGTTTTGAATTGAATTGTGTTTTATGATGATTGTGTTCTGAGCCTCGGGTCAATGAATGTCCGAAATATTTAAAGCATGCAAATATGATTGACTAATTATTATGCACGTAAATTTAACTTGTTTGGTTTTGTAACTGTCAAGTCTTAGTCATAGGTAAATAGGCATGCCTAGAAGGGTCTGCAACTGCTTCTGTGACACTTCGGTATCTTCTGTTAATGGCACTTCGGTGTCTTTTGTTAATAGCACTCCGATGTCTTCTGTTAAGGACACTTCGGTGTTGGGACTTCGATCTCTTCTGGACACTTAGATGTCGGGACTTCGGTCTCTTCTGGACACTTTGGGGTTAGGATTTCATTCTCTTCTGGACACTTCGGTGTCGAGACTTCGATCTTTTCTGGACACTTTGGTGTCGGGACTTCGATCTCTTATGTTTAGTGATGCCAATCATGGTATCTTCTGTATAATTCCTGTTACCCACTTCTGTTCATGGATTTACAGTCTGATTCGTTTTGTATTTTGATCTATGATAGGATAAGATTTGATATGAAGTAAATCTGAAATTTTGATCTAATGGGTTAACACCCTATTGTGAAAATCAGTTCTGTATTCTGAATGTTCTGTTTTGCTATTCAAATGACTGACTTTAGCTTACGAAGTGTTTTCCTTAATAAATCTTATTATGTTCTAAATTTCAGTATGTTGAGATGCTTTTATGTAACATGATTCAGTATCTGTTGTGGTTAAACATAGTTTAGTTATTACTCACTAAGCTATATGTTTGACACGATAGATTTGCCCCGTATAGGTTCAGAGAGAAGGATGTAGGGACTGGGACACGTCAACTGCAATGACCAAAGGAGTCAGAAATTTGTTTTGTCAAATGTATTTCGAGTTTGTTTTTGGACTTGTATCTGATGTTTATGACTCCTGGATTTTTGTTTAAAGAGTTGTAATAACCTTAATTCAGGCTGGTTTCTGAAATTATGATATGTAATGTATGCTTGTTTAAGATTCTAGAAATGCATGTATAAAGTGTTTCGTATGTTTGGAATGTTTATTTTTGAATGCTATGCTTCCGTGAAATATTTCGGATTCAGTATGTTTTGTATTGTATGGCTCTCGTAATATCCTCCCAGAGGATATTACGGCACTACAACTTCCCTCAAAGTTTACAAATGAATGCTCTCTCAATCTCTGTGTCTCACAACACTCTCCTCTTTTTTTCTGAGAGCAAGACTCAAATGAGTTATTTATAGGCATCTCTAGATAACTAAGTTAGAATCCTAATAGAACTCTACTAGCTAAGATCACGATCTTATCCTTATCAAATTACATCAAACTAACCAATAGATGACATCCCCATCTAATTAGGACTCTATCTAATAGGATTAAGCTACATCATAATAACAAGATAAAAGATTACATTATCTAGGAATGATTATCTATATCCATGAAAATCTCCTCTATCTTTAGATGATCCTTTCATATGATCTTTGTCTCTTAAAGCTGATGTACATCCACTGTGATCTTATTCACCACATCATCCAAGATCTCCTCATCTCTATCTGTTGATGATGAGTCATTCAAGCCAATAGTACACTGATTCGATCCAATGCTTACCCATGCCAACTCCATTAGCCATGGTCCGTCCACTTGAGCACACACCAAGTCCTTAGTCCATCAAGAACTTAGCCTTAGCCAAGTTAGCTCGTATAAAGTTAGAAACTCTCCCAAAACTCGCACCATGCTTGATCTACTTATTAAGTAACCTTAGAATTCTCGCATATTCCCATCATGCGTGTGATCCAGCTAACCTTCCATTTGAAGTCCATCTCAAGTCTTCTTTTGGTCTTGCATCCGAATCTTGCATCTCGTCGAATATTTCCACCAATATGCACCAATGCATATCAACACTAGACATTGCCCTTTCTCTATTGGAGTTTTAAAAAAATAGAAGATGAGATAAGATAAAGATTAAGGAATACGTAACACTCAAGTTATTTTATTATTAAACTTGGTTGCCTTATATAGGCAAAATACAAAAAAACTAAAATAGATATTTTAGCCAACAAAGCTGGCTTATAAAATAAGATTAAAAATAAACTAAGACTTATTTTAAAGGAATTTTAACAACTCTAGAATTTTGAATTAATTTTCAACATTCTCGTTCTTGCCTCCACGCAAGTCTTTGTCTTGTTCTGTTGTTTTGCGTGTCGAACATTAGTCAAAGCTCGCCAATGCTTGCGCGATTCCGTTATCTCGAACTTAGAGATCTAATAGTAGGCTTAAGGCCTTGAACTCCTCAACAATAGTAAAAATTATTTTAATTTTTTATTTAAAAAAATGTGAGACACATTATCAGTGTTTAGTTCAGGCATTACTTTTGCAAGTTGGAATTGCAAAAAATTCCTCTAATTGTCTGCTATCACACACTAGTTCTCGGTTAACTTGCAAGGAACAACTAACATTCCTCCAGCAGATGGAGTAAACTGCTAATTAATTATTGGTAAATAATTGTGCATTCAAACTTCAGATAGAGTTGACTTTGAACCACCTTGTAAAAGGAGCAATCCCGCTTTGAAACACGCACCAAATTATGTTTATGTTAATAAAAATTGAATAGGAAATGGATTCATTGAACTGAGCTTTTTTGGTAAAATTGGACTTCTATAAGTTGGGTTCTTTTTTTTTTTCCTTACGATGTGCAGCTCCTTTTTTAAAGAGTATTTCTAATTTTTTATTTTATCAATGGTATGTAAAACCGATAACGAATTGATGCAGCGGATGTACATTCAGATAATTATTACGTGGACTACTTTTATTCCGAAGGCTACTTTGATACCTTCTCATCTCATCTCCGAGCAGGCTTATCTATGATGTTTCCCAATCCTCATACGGTCAAAACTTGGACCAAGTCAAGTTGTCAATTTGGGTCAGCAGAGTTGATAATTCGTTGCCTGTTCTTTTTAGTTTAGGTATCGCGTGACTTGGAACAATTTAGAGAATCCATTCTTCACTCGCAAATTAAGCTTAGTTCTAGATAATTACTGGGATCACCAGTGAGCTCTTCCATGGAACAGATTTAAAATGCTTGTTTTCAACTCTTACTGTTCGTTTCTGACAAAAAAGCCGTAATTAAAGTAATTGCTGTACGACGTTATCAGTAGTACTGTACCTTCCAAAACTAGGAATTATAAGTTGATGTGATGGACAAGAATTAGTTCTTTCAAATAATCAAATTCTTTGCATTACATGATGCTCCCAAAGTCCAACCCCACCGGGACTAGGAGGCTGCTAAGAAATTTCTCGTGTCTATTCAGGAGAAGTACATTTCACTTGAAGCTGTACCCGTACTCACATGGGCTACACTATCAAGTCTTTATAACGCCAAATGTATAATATTCGTTAACGTTACAACAACGTCAATAAATATTAAATACAGCTTCGCAAGAATTTTGGGAGGATCATAATATACATTTTTAAAAAAATTTTATGAATTGGCTTATAATTTTATGGTCAAAAAAACAATTATCAGTTACTTAAAAAAAATTAATATAATATATCATAGTCTAAAGGTGAGATAAGCTGCACAAACACAAAGTATCTGCTTCCTCCCCTCCTGGTCATCGAAGTTTGCTGGGTCGTGGTCAACCAAAACATGCATTTAGATAAATTCAGGGGCAGGGCAGTGAAAGATTTGGAAAATTGGATGGCCACGTCGTTCTTTGTTCAAAAGTTTACGAACATGGAGAAGTTGTTTTCTTAGACACACTACTTGTTTCTATTAGTTAAAAAAAAAAAAAAACTAAGTAATTTTGAGAAAGCAACGGCTTTTGTGACTGGGGAAAGCAAAACTGTAAATGAATTTGTAAGGAGGGGCAAAACCAAGAAGGAAAGGAACAGACTGCAGCAAAGTCAACACGAAGAAAGTCTGCTTTAAAGTTAGCTTTTTGCTTTTGTCTTGTGTATTATTATTATACACAAACACAAAACTTCTTCTTTTCTCTTTCCAAAGGCTCCTCAAACCAGTTCCAGAATCCATCCTATACGATTCCACTTACTAGCAATTTTTTATCAGCCAATTATAGAAGTCATATTTTCTTTTTCTTTTCTTTTGGGTAAAAAGGAATAAAACTTGAAGTGTTGTCTTCTGCTTTCTTTTGGTTATCATTGTTTGTTTATGACATAACTTGGGCAAACTACTGATTGAAGAAGAAACAGCTCTTTACCGGCAATCTATCCTTTTTCATCTCTTAATTGGATCGTTTCGAGGTAATTGACAAACACCCAATTCGTATATTCAGTTTTTTGTTTCTCTTTCTAACTGCTTGGGGTTTAGGGTTGCTTATTTGGGTAGGTGCGGTTTCTGTACGCTTCGTCTCTTAGTTTGTGATCACCTTTGCATTTTGATGTTGCAGGTTCTAGCGTCCTAGCGGTGGATTTTCTTTGGAATTGGGATTGGAAGTGGATACTGGAGGTGGATGGTGGGGATTTAGTTTGAAGGAGGTGGAGGTTGCGTACATAGTTTTCTGATATGGATAAGTTTTGCTGTTTTTTTACTTCCTACTCTGAGGTAACGATCTTAATCATCTTCAATATTATATTGATGTTTGTGATCCTATATGTTTAATTAATTGGCTTACATGCTTGCTTCCTAAATGGGCTGTTAAAATGATTCAGAAGCATGGTGCTAATCTGAAGTTTGGTTCTATTATGCATAGTCTCTGAGAAGTTTTGTTATTTTTTAATTTTATTCTCACTTTCTTATGAGAATTCTGCACAATTCTGGCCTTAATTCTTGTTAGATACATATAACATTGCATATATGGTTTTTTTGGGTTGATTCGAGTATATTAGGTATCGATAATACACCCTAAGGCTATATGTTGAAAAGGGATGGATGGGAAGTTTAAAAGTCATCGTCTTGGGTTATTTTGTTTTATTTGACTGCTTTCGAAGGTTTATGTAGCTTCTCCATAAATCTGGTTTATAGAATTTCAAGAATATGCAAATTTGCATTATCGCAATTTTAAGTACTAATACCAGGTTGTATGAATTGAGGTGTGTGTTTATGATACCTATTTTCTTGTTATTTAATTCTATACTTCCTTGCCTATAAAAATGTATGAATAAAGCATGGTCTGTGGTTTGGCTTATCCGTTTATCCAGTGTATTCTAATAACTATTCATGCTTCTCTTATGTGGTACGTCGAACTATTCTACATTTTGTTTTCTGCTGTAATGCCATTCCTCTGCCTCATCTTGGTACTTTTAGAAACTTGGAATTTATTTTGCTTGCGTCTTTCAAAGCATGCCAAATTTAGATTCAATTTGGTTTCTTTCACATGTAGTTTGTGGGAGGACGTTCATCATCTAGCGCTGGTAGGGGAAAAAGCCGCGATGGTTATGTCAAGTATGGTTACTGCTTAGTAGAAGGAAAAGCCAATCACCGAATGGAGGATTATTATGTTGCTAAGTTTGTGCAGGAGCATGGACACGAATTGGGACTTTTTGCTATTTATGACGGTCATTTGGGAGATGGTGTACCGGCATACCTACAAAAGCATTTGTTTGCCAATATCCTAAAAGAGGTGTGGATACTTCTTGGACAGCTTAACATTTTCGTACTGTCTATTTAGGAGCTGGTTTGTTACAAAATCTAACATTTTACTAGTGACCATTTTAGGAAGAGTTTTGGGTGGACCCTACCAGGTCTATATTGAAAGCCTATGAACGGACAGATCAGGCTATTCTCTCTCATAGTTCTGATTTGGGGCTGGGTGGGTCAACAGCCGTGACTGCAATTTTGATAAATGGAAGATTGTGGGTAGCTAACGTGGGAGATTCAAGAGCAGTTCTTTCAAGAGGGGGGAAAGCAAGACAAATGACGACAGATCATGAACCAAATACTGAAAGAGGTAGCATAGAGAACAAAGGAGGGTTTGTCTCAAACATGCCAGGTTGTTAGCTTATTGAGATGGATGGCTGCCAATATTGTTTTTATCTGCTGCTCTAACAAAGAGCATGTATTGTCATGAAATTGGAACTTTCGTGGATATTGTGAATCCTAGGTTCACTTTTCATCAGCTGTTGTTTAACAGTCTTATTTCCCTTATATCCTGATTCTTTGTTCATCTTTTTTGTTGAAAATGTTATCCCGTACATTTTGAATTATTTGTGTAGAGCTAGTCAAGGTCAATGGCTAAAGTGAAGTTCTTTTCATACTGTTTTTGAGTAAAACCTGTTTACCATTATATTCCCAGAAATCAATGTGCATCACATCCAGAAGGAAAAGTTTCAGCTTCTGGAATCAAGCATGTTTGCTCAACAAGTAGCCCTTGTTCCATTCGGTGGATGAAATGTGATTTAGTTTGTCTAGTCTGGTTCACATTTAGTTTCAATGGAAGTGTAAGGTGATTACCTAAATAAAATATCTAGTCTCAATTCAATGTTGGGAATTGGTGGTGAAATGGTAGACACACGAGACTGATTGGGGATTATTTGGGTTTCATAGAATTGAGGACCATTGGTATGTATCAACGCATGGTAGCTTACGTAATTCTCAAGTTCATGACTATTTATTACATTGAACTGAAAGAAAAAGACTATTTAACATCTCTTGAATATAGATGATAGCTTAAGGATTCCATATGCATGATTTAGGGTAACTTGATGTTTTAATTGCTTGATACTGCTTTGCTACATGTTTTTGGAACATGGGCTTACTATTGATTAGATTTCTCTTGCAAATATTTATCCAGGAGATGTCCCCAGAGTGAATGGGCAGTTGGCTGTATCTCGTGCTTTTGGGGACAAGAGCCTCAAGTCACATTTACGGTCTGATCCCGACATTCAAGTAACAGATATAAATGAAAATACAGATGTTTTGATCCTTGCAAGTGATGGCCTTTGGAAGGTTATCTGAATTTTAATTTCTTTGTCTCTAGACACACAGTCGGTTCTAAATACTGCTCCTTTGATAGGTTGTGCTTGTATTAGGGAATACCACGTGGATTATTTACTCTTTCCTTCGTCTTGAACGATACAGGTGATGACGAACCAAGAGGCTGTTGATATTGCAAGAAGGATTAAAGACCCAATGAAAGCAGCTAAGCAGCTAATAGCGGAGGCATTAAGAAAAGACAGTAAAGATGACATATCTTGTGTTGTTGTTAGATTTAGGGCATAAAATCTTTTCAACACTATTGTTCTCCTGGAGCCCCTACACATACCTGCTTTCCAACGTATGCATTCGACAATAAAAAACAATATCTATCCATACATGACTGGCATATTCCCTATCTCTCCTCTGCAATCATCAGGTTCTGCCAAAGAATTCAGAGAATCATGGCAGGGTTCTTCTGCCTTTTGTAAATTTATTCTATTCATTAGATTTCAGTGTTTGATATAGCTTGATTTCTTTGTGGGATCACGTTAGAAATCTGACATACATTGCCTTCTATTGTGCCACTGTTTTGAGCAGAAGTTGTTTACCTGGATTCAAGAAATACCCGGTTTGTAGTATATGGAAGCTCAATCCTGTACCTTGTCTCCTTAGCATTTGGTTTTAAAGCAGATCTTCCAGTAAAAGTTCCTGTTGCAAATATGCGATATATAGACTCTCTTTTGGTTTCTTGAATTATGAGGCAAGCGGGAGGTAGAAAGGTGATTATGATTCGCTTGTAATTTCACTTTATGTTTCTAAATGGTGTTATGGATTTATACCAAACAAAATTATCGTCTGAAGCCAACCTTATCAGTTGAGACATGAAAGTCGTTCGACTTGTCAGGTGGAATGAAGATGAAACGGTCTTACCATTTTCTGTTCTGTCTAAAGGAGATGTAAAGGTCAAAAGTTGGACTAGAAGAGTGTTAACTAAATAATACTTTTTGACGGTCAAGTTGTTAGATAAATCAATTTATTTGCTGTTACTTCTTGTTCCATTTCGTTTGAGCTAAAGTTCAGTCATACATATATAACATGACTGGACACTTGGCCTATTCTCGGCAAACAAAACTCGGATTCTTCCATCAAAATATTTGGTTCGAGACTTCAAAATATTTCACTAGGGCTCGGTATTTGGAGAATTTTAATAGTACATAGCTTTATCTCTATCGAGTAAAAATGTTATTTCTGAAAATTATATAGAGTAGAGGTATGATATGAATTTAATAATAACCCACCCACTCGGTACATATAGAATTGAAAATGTATTTATTTAATTAATCCTGTTTTAGTTATATATAGTTTTTAATGAAATATAATCCAGAAGAAAATTATGTTTTGTTATTTTAAATCTCAAAATTCATGTTTGATTACAACAATAAGGCCTCTAACAACTAACAAGCAGGCCGAATCTACTATGCAAATTACAAACAAGTCGTAGTAAAGACAAACCCAGGCCCAAACTATCAAAGACAGACACGATTAGGCAAGCTAGGGTTTGTTTAGTTTCCTAGATCTCCCTCTATATATACATGTATCAAAGGAATGGTTTGAGCGAGCAGAAATGAGTCGGAACTATTTCGTGCTCTTTCGTCTTTTTAGCATTCCGGGTAAATCTTCGTTGGCGTCGGCTGATGCTGTATATTATTAAATTGGGGATTGTTGTGTGAGTGTTTCGTGTTCTTTTGGATCAAACAAATAGCTGTTTTGAAATGGCGATTGTTGCCTCCCCTTTCGGCTGCAAGGTATGAGATCTCAATGATCGATTTCTTGACGGCTTTGTTCTGGAGGCACATATCATTTGATTTTCCAACCCCTGGGGTTTCTCAGATTATTTGCTGCTAATTTTGCATCTTCTGACCCCCTGTGTTGGCTACATTTCATCTTTAATCATATCAACATTTTCTCTACTTAAAATTGTAGGTAATCAATTGACGAAAAATGTAAAAGTGGAGTATGTATACTACAGGTAATTAACTATACTATTGACAGGATTCGTCCTCAATGAGTAAATGGTAGTACGGGATTAAAATGAAAGATGGGGAAGTTGTATCGTTTTTCTGATTCTCACTTGAGATAGGATGTTCACTGGAAACACAGCAATGTTCCCCGTGATTTTATGACTGCATGTTTTCTGTTGTATACAGTTTCAGTTTTAAGTCTTGCAGCCAACACAAACATTAGCTACCGGATTTCTATTACACATTACATTTACTGAAGGGGGAGCAAAATTGACCAACAAGCTGCCTCTGCATTCATAAAAGATAAACCATCCATAAACAAACTAGCCATGCACTCACGCAAAAATCTGCACAGCAAGTACATGACTACAATCAATAGTGATTTTGCAAATTGGATAAACATTAAAGTGAAATGGGATATTACAAGATCAAATGCAACACCAATCAGTATATGAAAGTTCGCATGGCCAAGTCTAAAGCCAATTGAATCTATATATTCTAAAGGCGACAGCAATGGTTCAAAAGTAGCAAAATCCAACTAGGTTTAAATAGAATTCACAAACTGTCTGCAACCATCTATTGATCATATATGGACACAAGCCATGAAGCCAATGGTCCACCACTCCACACACGTCTACTAAAAGGGTAATGCATCATAATTTTCCCTTCCTCTTACTGAAAGCAGTCTCAGAAAACCACTCCCTTCTACCCCAGCTAATTCTGGAAAATTAATAGGCACAATTGGTTAGTGCATAAGTAGATAAGATCTGCATGTACGAGCAGCATCTGCAATAAGTAAAATTTTACAAAGCTAGGCCAAACAAATAACATTACCTTCAAAGTTTTCAAAACCAATTTCGGAAGTGAAGACCATCAGTGCAACTGCATTTCGTACAACTATTTTTTAAAATTACTATCTCGTAAAACATTTCCCTTTTCTGTGTGCATATCTAAGATGCACTTGGTTTGGTCTTTTCCCTAAAATGAAGGGTTCGGTTAATTTCGCTGTTACTTTATAACAGATCTTTCAACTATGCACCTTAACCACTATGACAAACTAGAAACATTTTAACCAAATCAATAACACCATCAACTGTGCTTCTTAAACCTCAAAAGACTGGACTACCTAATCATCAATATTGCAACTGTTACTGATAAAAAGAGGACTGTGATCATTCTCAATAAGGTGGCCAAGGATTTGCAGTATATAATCCTAATCCTTCATTGCATCCTGTATTGTACAATGCATAAAATGAAATATATGGTATCAAAATCATTAATTTATCGTTCATATGATTCAGTTACATTACAACTGTAAACCGGATCCCTCTGTAACTATAATCTTTTGCTTTTACCTACAACATCACCAATCAGAGCAGCCAAAGCAGATATCCAATTGTAGGTACATGCATACAAACGAATACGTCAAAATCACAAACTTCTTACCTCGGCTTGAAGTTCATCAGATTTAGGTTGCTCACCTGCAAAGTTGTAATTATCAAAAATGTATGAATGATTATGGTGACTGATTGATAAAGCAAGAATTAATCTTAATTCATCATTCGGGCTAGAGTCATTCCATTGTATCATATAAATTGATCAAGGTCCAAATGCCTGACAAATTCTTAGCTTCCATAGAACAATATGATGAAACTCTCATTGTTAGCCCCACAATAAAATTTTGAATCAGAGGAAGCAATACGCAAACACCACTGAAAAAAGCAATTCCCGACACAAAGATTTCATTTCATCATAAAGTAAACCCTAACCAAATCCGTCAGAATTCTGTCTGACCCAAAATTCAGATTTTAAAGTAGACCATCAACTTCAGTTATTTTTTTCTTTGACTTGCGCCTATTGCAAACTTCCTTCAGAAAAAAAGAAAATTAAAAATGCTCCATGCCTCATGGATCCAAAAAAGAAAGAAAGGTTCTTCGTTGGAAGAAAACAAGCTATGGATCATAAGCCTAAAAGTAACCCCTAATATTTTGAATTTCTCTAAAGAAAATTTTTAAGGATCAAGGAGCTCACTGCTCTGGGGAGAGAGGGTAATTGTAAAGTTACCTCCTTCCTCTGGCAGATCAGATGTCCACAATGTTAGGTTATCCCTCAGAAGTTGCATGATAAGGGTGCTGTCTTTGTAGGATTCTTCATTGAGGCTATCAAGTTCTGCTATGGCTTCATCAAATGCTTGCTTAGCCAAATGGCAGGCCCTGCACAACATAGATAATGTAAAGACAACAGCACAAAATTCACATCCACGAGAAGAGAAGCAGTATGCAAGTTACCAACGAGCTGTATGCATAAAGAAAATAGCATAGTTACCAACTTTTTTCCATTATTATTAATACCATTTTTCTGAAGTATAGAGTTTAAAATCTTTTAGAAAAGGCAATTTGACCTTTCTGGGGAATTCAATATTTCATAGTAAAAGACAGAGAAATTCAGGGCCAGGCCGAGTCTGATTGGATGAGTCGGTGGCAAATCTGAGGCAGCAGTAGAAGTGGCCGCCTGCAGTGCAAATAAAAACATGTGGCAGCCTTCATTAAGTGAACAATTCTCTTAAACTTTCATATTTAATGTTCGGAAACAAAATGAGAGAAACTTAAGGAAATAAATTGAGCAAAAATGTGAAGATCAAATAAATCTCAAACTGAGTGGAAGGTCACCAAACACCTCATAAGCTTTCAGGGACTGGTCTGCAACTTCTTTTCGATCATCACCACTTTTAATCTCAGCTAGATAACGGTAATAGTCTCCTTTCCTACCCCAAAGAGATTAAAAAGTTTCACACTGAAAATATAATAAAAGGGTGTTTGAAATTTTCAAAACGAAGTAGCACAAACACAAACATGAAATTATCTCAGTAAACATAATTGATTAACTGAAACTCTGGAGGGAATAAACATCCTGAACCAATTTAAAAAACGGTCATAAACTGGTTGACAGATATAAATCCCATTACACAATAATGTTGTGAAGTCTTAATTAGGTCTTTGGCTGCATCACTTCACAGAAAACACCAGCCTATCAACTCAAATTACACGAGAAATAGCAAAAATCTAAAAATTCCTCCACCTTTGAAAGTGTTGTCCATTTTTCAACGTGTAGCAGAACTATTGCTCCAAGTGAGAACAGCTCAACAACTAAAAGGAAAGGGGATTATATAATGGTCAATGAATCTCACATCTTATAGTAAAAGACACTTGATTCCCCAGACCCGGAGGATGGGAGAAGATGCTCATCAATGATTGACAATATGTCGCTGCATATCCTTGAAAGCTCATCTTCGACCCTTTGTCTGTATTCCTTTATCCTCTTTACATTTTGTTCATGCCCCTTAGCCTCCTCCTTCTGTTCAATGGAAGACAAGATTCTCCATGACGCTCTTCTCGCACCAATAACATTCTTGTAACCCACTGAGAGCAAATTTCTCTCCTCAATTGTCAATTCCACATCTAATTTGGCAACTTTCTTCGTTGTCTCAACCATCTCTGCAACAAGCAGGTTGAACATTTTGCAGTTGAGGATAAATAAAACACAAATAGACATGTGAAGCACATCGACGCTTTCACCAATATGGTACCCAGGCTCGTGTTTATGAACAAGAGAGACCGAGAAGTGATGTGATACAAAGTTGAAGAATAGTATAAACCAGACAATCCCCATTTATGACATGCCTATCAGACATGAACCGATCACCGTACTTCAGCCGAAGAAGCTAAAAATGAATCAAAATAGAACACTAATCCTAGAGAAAGAGGACCTAAATCGAAGGGAATAATTGAAACACAAAATGATAAGTTAATGACTAGAAATAGGAACATACAATACATTAACCAATCGAAACTCGGAAATCCAACAAGAGAAATGAAGCAAAACCCCCGTCTGTACATAATCTAAAAACACAAATCAAACATACCCATAACCACCCCCTTTTATCAAACATACAAGGAGAAAAGACCAAAAGCTTAGATTTTGCAATATAAATTGCTCGAAGACAAAGAAGAAGAAGAAGTACCATCGTATCTCTCAGCCTGCTCTGCGAGCCTAGCCAAGTAAACCAGTTGCTCTCGCTCCTTCTCCATTGCTTTTCTCTCTCTCTCTCACTCTATGTGCAACTATGCGTGTACGTGAGAAATGAAATTGAGGGTTTTGGTGGCTGGACTGGACAACTGCTGATGATATAGAGCGGTTGGTCCAGTCAGGAGACATATGATGCGGTTTTAACAATGTTGGCGCAGTACAATCGACGGTCAAAATTGGGGTTCAAAACTCTGAAGGTCCATTTGTGAATCAGAAGCGTTGGATGGGAATTTAGTGGGGTCACATGGGAAGGTGTGACGTTGACTGAAAACCAATAGCGGATGTCTGATGGGTTAGGTTAATGATTCGAGTCACCGATCATAACGATGGGACCAGGCCCCCCTAAACTAAGTGGAAATTTGTCGGATTTTGTCTTTGCTCTAAGACTTGGCATCTGATCATGTGAGAAAGCTTCCAAATTTTTAAGCTAAAAAACATCTTTTCGTTGATTAAAAAATGATAAAACCGATCAAATTAAGAGTTATTAAATTAAAAAATAGTTCGCTCGCAGCTCATAGTTCTCATCATTTTCATATTAATTCTTGTTTGTTAAGCGGTAAAAACGACTCAGATTATGAACATATTAAAAGATGTGTCCTTGAAATTTTTGAAAAATGGTCCTCAATCTCCCCATTCTGTACTTCATGGCGGTCACAAATTAGGATCACTTGTATCGTAAAGGGAAAAATCATACATCTCCCTACAAGTTCTACAACTATATCCAATGGGTTCCAGACTCAAGAGTAGATATTTCAAAAACTCTGGTAAATGGGATCTTGATCATAAAATGGGCAGGCAGCTATATGTATACCCCAGAAATTAAGTTTCAACCTTTGCAAATTGTTTCACTGACTTGGTATAACAAACTATGTCTACATCAGTTCAGCCAACTGTAATCTGTTCAGAAACTGAAATCTAATTTATTGTTTCTTGAATGGTAAACAAATTGCATTCTAAACATATGCACAAAATGACAAATGGGTCACTACATGGTCAACATTAATAATGCCAAGAACATCCTTGGGAAAAAGCTACCGGCAGAAGACAAATTTGTAGCACAAACCTTTTGTAGGAATATTCGATATCTATCTCCAAACTTGAGGCCATCATTATTCACTTACTGGTGGACCCCTACTGGAGCTCGAATCTCCTATAGACACAGTAACTAGGGACTTGGAAGCCCATGCCCTAGCATTAATAGCTCCTTCCTGCAAATTCCTTTTTCCACATGGTTCCTTAAAAGATATACGATTCAATAAGGCTCCTGCATGATCCAAGAGGCCCCCTAATCTGATGATCCGAATGCGTCTTCTCCAAAGAAACCGGGCCAACACATGAAGTGCTGGCAAAAACAAGTAAAGCGATCTCAAAATCACAAAAGCAGTAGCCAGTGCCAGACATGTCTCCTGTGCAAACCATTTATCAGGAGATCTTGCCCACGGGAATGGACAATTTTCCTGCTCAATCTGGTCATGATTTTCATAGTTTGGTGGACGTGCAATTTTGTCAAGCACTCCTTTGTCCAGAGACGCAGTCTGAATGCCTACAATCAACCATCCTCGTAAGGTCCCATGGCAAAAATCAATCCTCAACCATGACAAGCATATAGATGTACATCAAATTCAAGGATGACAGACATGGTCAAGGGTTGATGCATGCATAATTCAAGACCAAAAAGAATAGCAAAACAAGCATTTACCCTTCAAAAGATTATCGGAAATAACTATATGCTACCACAATAAATTAAATCTCACTGAAAAAATGCTTGAATAGAACATCTGCATTAATTTAACAGATAAACAATGAGAAAAATGTTGTAACTAAGACTATTCTCCTAAAAATGACCACAACATTTTCATTACTGCAGATAGGTAGATAATATTGCCCGGTTGCAGCTCAAAATAATTTGAGTAGAAGGTGAGGATAAAAAGTTCCACCTGTAACGTCAGTGTAGAACAAAACAAGGGAACCAAGACCACGGGACCCATGATAGCGAACACGCATTGTAGAATTCAGTAGGAAAAGCCTAGGGAATCCATGAACTTTATACTTGTGCAGCGTCCTGCAGAAACCCAATCATTGTTATACGCTAAAGACCATAAACATGCTATGAACGTATTAAAATTCTCATAGATTTTAAGTCCTGACATTAGTCTAACAGATGATTCTTCGATTGCAAGATGATGAATTGATGGATACAAGGAAGACAGGAGGGAGAAGATTGGTCTAAAGTTCCTGGAGAAAGGGCACCATGAGGCATAGAAAAGCACAGCTACAAATTTATGATTATTCTTGTGAAGCACATCCAATGCCTTCAGCAATGAGCCCTCATCTCCCTTCAAAAGGCAATACAAATTCAATCAGTAAGGATACCAACAGCAACAAATACATTTAAACACCAATAGAAGTTAGCAAATATCCATCGAATTCAGTATATAGACAATTAAGAACCTAATAATAAATCACCAGAAGTCTGTATAGATATGCCACAAAATTTGCACAATTCATTCACAATATAAAATCATTGGTGTGTTAAGAACTAGTGTTGTCAAAGATGCAATAAGTGCCAACTGAGCCAAGCCTAAAATGCATAAAGTCGACACATTTACGCCCACGAACGGAGACCCAGAAGCAAAATAGTAAACAGGTGTACTAGGAATCTTCTCTACACTAACGGTATTACCAATTCTAAGTTTCAATAATCTTGATAAAGACGAAAGCAAAAGAACCCGCAGAGATTATGAGGCAAAGATCGAGAACTTCAGCCAAAAAAAAAAAAAAGAAAGAAACAGAAAGAGCAACAAAAAGACATCACTGACCTCCGTGACAGCAGTGACATGGAGATAACCACCGGCATCGTTTTGATCTCGAATCCCATAGATCGAATCCGAGAGGGACTGCAACTTACACATCGAAACCCTAACGGATTGGGCCGGGGAGGCGGCGGAGGAGTAGGAGTACGGCAGCCATCCACAAATCAAATTCAAAATCAAAAGCAAACCCATGCCGATCCGGCCCCCCATCTTCCGCACAAAAAACAAAAATTCCAAAAACAAATAAAAGGAAGACAAAACTAGATCCAGTTTTTATAATAAACAAATTCAGGTGGGTATAGAAGGAGGGACAAACTAAAGCTGCGGGACTGTGATTCGTTACCGTGAGGGTTTGGTTCGTGACCCGAGTAAAGTCTTATTTTTTGGAGCGGAACCTCCCAGGTTATGGCCAAACGATTGGATAAAAGGGTCGGATGTTGACGATTAGTTTAGGGCTTGGGAGGGCATAAAGCACAGACGAATTGAAAATTTTATGGATTTATAAATAAACAGATCACTCTTACTCCTAGTCCTACCAAACTGAACTTCTCTTCTTATCCTGTCTCTTCTTCACCTTCCCCACCGCCGCAGACACCGGTCTGGTCGGGGCCTACTCTTTTTTTACGGTTCGAGTGAGGTGGGCCACACTGGTGTGGTGCGTACAATTCCTTAGCCAATCTTATTCTATTTAGTTAACCAATGTTGAACTTAACATAGGCACGCATGCCTTTGATAAATTAGACTGGCAGCCCTTAGCATCCATCTTGTTCTTAACGTGTGACTTTTTTTGTTGTTCTATTTTCTTAGATCTTACCGGCAAGCAATGTGAAGCCTTAGTACCTGCTGTTACCTGATATTATAAAGTTTATTATGAATATTACTAACAAACTAGAATTTATCTGGCGTCAAATCAAACCAAGTAAAACATATTTTAACAGCGGCCTAGCTACTTTGTTACCCTACAATGGTCTCCTCCAACTCCTTAGGACAGCGACAAGCACATGGGCAAAATTTTAGGGAGACACTTTAGTAGGCAATCATTTGCAACTCTATAGTATGAATAATATTACAGATAAAAGTAATTCCAGAGAAATAAGCAGAGCTGCACTGCACAGCATCGGCATACATTACATATATATAAATACTTGTAGGAATGATAACAAGAAGACGAAGCAGTCAACCTCGGCGGATGCTTCCTCTTTTGAGGAAACGCCATGTTAATGATTCCTCCTATTCTTCTACCACCTAAGCATTTTGCCTCACCTGATACTTTGTTAACACAAAATTTACTTGAGGACAGGACTATTTCCATGTAGCAGCACTTGTAGAGTGGTCCATAGTATTGTCTTTCACCTTGTTAGCCCCAGCATCTAACAAGATCGACTCCTTCAGCTCTAGTAGTTGTAAATGATCTTATGCAAAGAAGTCTACCACATAAATCTAGATAACAGTACCTCCTCTCCCCCTCTCCAGGTATAGTATTAGCATGTAATGTATGTTACACTTTCATTGAGTTTATCCGGGTTAGCTTATTGAGTATTAAACCCAGAGAAGAAGCCTAAACCTAAAATATTTATGTTCTTATACTATCTGCTGTTAGATAAGAGGCGATATTGGTTAGGATGTGTGCCTCCTGAACTATAGCTCTTCTATATACTCCTATTTTTTATTGGTTATTTACTCTCCCTGAAGACGAACAATTTAAGCCTTTTCAACCACGTCACATGCAAAGGCTTCCAATCCAACAGAGGCGCCCAAGAAATATCTGGGCATACACGAAGAAGCAAAGTAAAGCAATAGTCATAGAACAAATAATCACTGGCTAAATATTTGAATTGAGAAAAAGAACATCTAGAATGAAGGGTTTTGCGTTCGAGACAAATGCCTAATAGAACCTAAACTAATTGGTTATATGATTGAACACCTGATACTTTTCTACTGATTAAATGATATGCCCTTCACAAGATAAATGAACCCCAAATAAAAAAATCAGCAATCTAACTTGTGAACCATTTTATCATCTGGCAAGAGACAACAGAGTCCAACCAGAACTTTAAAATCAGCCTCTTGCCTCTGGTCGCGTTGGCCACAATGCTGTGCAGCCATCAACCCTGGGTACACAAATCGTCACAAAAACAAAGAAAGTGTCAGCGACTTTAAACAAAACCATTTTCAGGAGCACGATAGGAGTACTAAAATTCAAACAACCACAATTCTTAAACCAACTACTTCTCAATAACATGGCCCACTTCTTTAGCAATATCCAAAAAGGACAAACATGACTGCTGAGTTAGTCTCACATAAACACAATATTGATAGGTCTAATCAATTGCTCTAGGAGCTGGATGTTTACACTATATGTGGAGCATGATTAGAACATGAAAAAGATAGCTCAAGCAACCTCCAAAAAGTAACCAACAAGTCAACAACCACTGTGGCCTAGTGGTGGTAGAGGGAGACACATTGCTTCTTCCTCCATCAGAATTCAAATCGGGAAGGTAGCATTTGGTGGTTGGGATTAAACTAAGCAATTTTGGTACTCGTTCCATGATCAACTACTAGAAGACACAGTAAAGATACCAAATGAATAGTGAATTGTTACAATCTAAAAACCTTGGGACCTTTAAGGAAAAAAGTATTGTCCAATAGAAATACCTGAATATAGCTCAACTTGACTTGGGCACAATGGTACTCCTAAATGAAGGTTGGATTTTCTTGGTCAACCGTTCATAAAGGATCTAGCACCCACAGAACTTAGGCTTGCAAACTCTACAAATGAAATTCAACGAGGCTGTTTGTATTTCAGCTCCAAAAGCTTCATGATAAAACTCATTCTTGCAATTTGCACAGATAGTAGGAACAGAGTTTCTGCCTGTAGCCTTAGGCAACAAATGCAAAGCTCCCTTCTCATGCCAGAGAGATGAGTTAAACCCATCAGAAATTCCTGCAGCACAAGAAAAGAAACTGGATTTATCTGAATGAGTGCTCATCTTAGAAGTTGTTGGATAATATTCCAAATTTGTCATGCTGCTTAATCTCCCTTGACAGCCATCAAACTTTTGACCAATTTCACTTCCACCCTGTCCATTGCAACAAGAAAAAAAATATACAACTTATGATAACTTTATAAATCACCAAAAACACAAAGGTTCTGAAGAAATACCAAATATTTCTACAGAATCCGAAGCAAAGATTTACTTCTACTGTAGGCTAAAACTGTCACAGCTCTCCACATTGTAAACTTTAACATGCCCACTATAACTTTCATTGTAGAATAAATGGATAAGCCTCTTAAAACAAATCCTTGTTTTCAAGCATAGAAAGAAAACTTAAACGGAGGACAAATCAAGGACAAAGCTGCAAGGGCTAAATGTAAAGGAATATTAACATTCTATTCACAATGCCCAAGAATAACCCAGTGCCATAAAGAAATGACTGACCAAGTATTTCCTAAAGTTGAAACAATTTGCAATACTGTAACAATAAATGTCACGATAGAAGCATGATCTTCAATTAACATGCAGTATTTTAAGTATGAGCATAGCTAATACCTTATCAGACACCAAACTATATGCAGGAAAATAGTCTGCAGATTGCATATCATTGATTCCCCACATAAAATCAGAGGTGACATTTTCTTTAGGTTGTTTGTGGCTATCAAAATCAATCACCAAATCATTTTTCCTAGAACTCTTGAAGCTGTCAATGCTAGGCATGACATCAAGTGTGCCTGAAAAAAGCCTGTCCATATTATTCTCAATGCCCTGTGACATAGTATTGCCAGAGAGACAAAGTATACTCTCTACTGATTCCCTTTTGTGCTTCAGCTCATGTGCAGTGCCACTGCATAGATCAATATTGTCTTCATCAGCAAAAGTATGGTGCTCATGATTACTCTGACTCTGAGAACATGTTTCCTCCACATAACTTACCATTAAATCTCTCTCCTTTTTGCCGTATGACACAAAATGTTTCTCATCATTACTGAAGCTTCTCTTTTCCTTATGTTTGTGCTCCTTCACTGTGATGGAGAACTCCTCACTCACATTATTTTCATTTTCACGTGCTTGCCTGTCAAAAAATAGCCTTATCACGTTGCCATCAGAATTTGTATTCTCCACAGGCCTCTCCTGTGGACTATTGAAGACTCCAAGTAAGGAACTGTCAAACCCTTTTTCCACATCAATTTTAGTAGCATTGCCAGCAACCAAACCAACATCTATGCTATCACTATCCTTACAGGATGACACTAAATTATGATTGTGCACCTCCATTGTAACATTAGAGAACTTGACCTCATTATTTTTTAGAAAAAATGTTTGCTCAACACCAGATAAAGTATGCTGAATGCCTTCATATTCCTTTTTTTGATGTGGTTTGATTAATGTGTGTTTGGCAGTTGCAATGGTCTTATTTCCAATATCATGCATTTGCTCTTCTGCATTTGGAACAACAAAGCAGCTTCTATGACTTATATTCTCAATATGTAAAGGGTTAGTGCTGCCAGAAACAGCTCTTTGCTCATTATCTCCACACTCAACCACTTTATCAAATTCAGATTCATCTATCGGAATGGCAGACAAATCATTCAATTTAGAGTTTAAAGCATGTTCTTGTTCATCCAAATATGTAAATGAAGCATCGTTAGAACTCATTTCCAGCATAGGTTCCACTGTGGTGGAAATGAGAATCTGATTTTCACTACCTAGAGATCTGTAATCTATGTGGTTACCAAATGGAACCGTTGAAGAAGCTGTGGAACTATTGTTCTTCTGAATCTTAGTTGCAACATTCTCCTGCATAATGCAACTATTACCAAAATCAGATATTGGCTTATCTTTGCCAATCAAATTCTGGTCATCAACTTCCATGTAATTCAGTTTGGCAGATTGAACTCTATCCTTAATGTCCTCAACTCTATTCAAATCGTCCTTAACAACAGAGGCCTGGTCCCTATTAGCAGAAACACAGCTGTGAATATGTGGAATGGTGTACTCAGCATCAAAATTATTGATCCCATTCATTGGAGACCTTAAAGCATCGGCTTCATCATAAGATTTATGACTGCAACTATTCTGAATAGTTGATGAAGTTAATTCTCCAAATGAACAAAAGTTTGTTCTCTCAGCAGTTTCAATCATCTTCTCCACTTTTTTACTATTACTAAAACTAACAAAATCATGTGAACCAACATCAATTGCAACAGAAGTATTTACTTCGCAAAATGGAACAATGGTTCTTTCATCCTGACTTGTATTATCAGAAGTTCTTGCAACAGCATCCTGCTCAATTGTACTTGATTCTTTAACGTTTGTAGCAATGGAAGGAACTCCAGTAAATGCATGTCTAGAGCCCTTCACACCACCAGATTTTTCGACTCTTTTGACATAGTCTTTTATGTGGTTTCCAAGGTGACCATTATACCGGTGCTTTTCTTCAAAAATTTTACTGCAGAATTGGCATTGATACTTTCCATTTTTAAGTATCACCTCTTCAGTTATGGATGTTCCACATCTAAGCCTCTTTGGGGCCCTCTGATGAAATGACAATAGATGCTCCAACAAGTCATCCTGCTCATCGAAAGACATAGTGCATTTGTGGCATTTATATCTTTTACCTGTTTGCATGCAGTCACCACTCCCCACCTTGAGTTGTGTTGGTTGATTTTCATGTTCAGTAGACATGGAAGCTATGGGCAACACCAAACAGGAAGTTACGTCACCCCCATTGTTGTCATTTTTGAGAACATCTCTGACCTGCATGACTCTTTGTTAACATAATCTATACCAAGAAGTTGAAAACTGCAAGTCATGTTAAAACACCAACTTACTCTCCCAGAAGTTATTTTGTCAGTAAACTGCATATTGCTGTCAAAATGGCCAATGTCCAACTCATTTGCATCATGAAGACCATGGAATGATAGCAAGTATGATGAGACTTCCTTGCATGACACAAACTGCCGCCCATTAGGGCTGGATAGTTCCAAATTAGGATTTAGAGGTAAGTGTTATGCAAACAATAAGCAACATAACAAATCAATAAAGAAGAAATCACCAAATTGAAGGAACGACGTCAATCCAGCAATATGTAAATAAATATATCATTTTATTTCAAAACTTTTCATATTTAGTGGGATCCAGAGGACATTACAGGACAAATCCTTTACAGCTTACCCAAGGTGAGTTGAAGGGGAGTTGCCACTCCCATGGGGACTAGGACTATCTAGAAACTGCATAAGGATGGGGAACTATAGCACCAACAGTAAAAGGACATCCAAAAGGGATAGCAAAATACTGCCACATAAGACGTACATCAGATACATAAAATAATTCCTCAAATTGTTATGAACAGCCCAAGTCAATCAACTTCAACAAAATAACTTCAATCCTATCAGTCTATAAAAGTTGCCTCCCAATCAAACCACTGAACAAGGAGGGGCATGTCAAATTGTTAATGAGACCAGGTCAACTCACAAGACACTTATTCATCAACTGTAAGAAGACTTACATAACCTTACCAACGGAGAGATTGCTGTTAAAATAACCTATGAAGTTTAAGTGAAATTATACAAGATAAATGAGTGAATATCTAACATGCCTTCAAACAATGTGACATCTAAAGGCACATAAAATATATACATGTGCGCATCGTGTGTGTGTGTAAAAGTAATATGCTTACAATATAAATTACCAGAACAATAAAGCAACCAATATGATAATTTCTGGTTAAAATTGTGGCAGTACAAGGAAACGGAAAGAACAAAAGCATAGTCAAAAGGAAGAAATATGAATTCACAGCAACAGAAATGAGGGTAGTTGACTAGCAGAAGAATAATGATTTATATTGGACATATTATGCATCTAAGCCACACAACACAAAGCACAATCGGAAGCTAACATGCATCTGAGCCACACAACACAAAGCACAATCAGAAGCTCCTAAGTCCCATCTTAATATGTCCAATATCAATCACTATTCTTCGCTAGTCAACTACCCTCGTACAACACAAGCCACAATCAGAAGTTCACATATTCAAGTCTTCCCGAAACTTAATCATGCTAGAAACAGCATTATCATATATCTCATGACTCAAATCCAGAAAATTTCAGCAACCATTAGGTTCCGAGAATATTTTCCCACCTGTGACTACCTAGAAACATAGATTTCAAGCCCCACTTTTCGTCATTTTCTCCATACAATTAAAAAGAAGATGAACCACAGTAAATCATTATATTTCATATAGTGATAGCAATGAAAACAAACCAGGAAAGCCAAAAATCAGTTTAAAACCTTATGTATCTTCTACAACCCAACCGGACCTGACCGGCCTTCCTCTTGAGACAAAGCATGAGCTTCCATCCAGTAGGCAATGCATCTCCAAACAAATCAGCATCCACAACTTTCCTCTTATTTCTCCTACTCCCCCACTCTCCGGGCAAACCCTGCAAAAACCCTAAAACCTCCGCCTCCGTTGACAGCCCGGTCGTTCTCCTCCTCAGCTCCTCTCCATACAGTTCCTCCACTCCCCTCAGAGCCGTCAGGTCCACCACCACTCCATTCTTGTTCACCATCATCATCTGTTCCCTATCTTTGTTCTCCATCACCTCTACTTCATTCTCATTCACATCAATATCCTGACTGTCACTGTCCCAATTCTCTGTCTCTATAACCACTTGATTAGTTTTGTTTTCATTATTATTATCGACATTATTCTCATTCTTCCGCGGCCGACCTCGCTTCCGTTTCTTGGAAACAGAATCAATAATGCCGGTAGGTATCGGAATCGCATCGCTAACTTCAGTTCCGTCAAAACTAACCGGAACATCTTGCAATTCTTGATCCTTCACTGACGAGAAACCAAGATACTCTTGAATCGGAACCGGTACAAGATCACTATCGTCTACATTCTCGTTCTCCTTAGAATTGTCACCGAATAGAGACTTGAGAAGAGAAACGATTTGCATGTCCTCTTCGTACAGAGACTGTTCTATACTTTGGCGGGGAATGGGAGACGTGAAGTTATGATTGGAAGAAGAAGGAGCAAATTGCGAACTAGAAGAGCGAGAAGCGAGTCGGAGACGAGAGAATGTTTGCTTTCGGCTTCCCGCGGATTCATTGAAGACGGAGCGATCGATTTTAGGGGTAGACACATCGGAGTCGTTGAGGAGAGAGGAGGCGACGGAGGAGGAGGAGGAGGAGCAGAGAGAGAGTGAGAGAAGCTCTGACTGGGAAAGAAGGCGGAGATCGATAACGGGGATAGATTCTGCACGGAGACGGTTCGTCTCTTGATCCGGCGAGGTGGTTTCCACGGTGACAGCAGCCATCACAAAGATGCGAACACCAGATCCCGGAGATAAGAGAGAGGCGTAAAATGGTATTAAAGAAGTGGATCTAGAAGAATTGGGGCTTCTCTGTGAGTTTCAACGTACTTGATCACTGGATCTAATGAAATGGGTAGGACCATTTAATTGGGCTTGATCCAATACACTTAGGGGACTGGCAAAACCCGGTCAGATCTTGATGCCCTGGTGAATTGGTACGAGGAATGACCCTATCACTAACTGTCCGTATGGTTACTGTCTCTGATTTCTGGAGACGGAACGGAACAGAAATCTGGAGACGGAACGGAACAGAAACTGGAGACGGTGAGCTGTTTGGTTTATGGTGGACAGAACAGATAATCTTGTCTCCGTCTCCAGGACAGATGTGTTTGGTTGCAGTGGACAGAATGGACAAAATGTGCCAATGACAAAAATGCCCTTGAGCCTTAAGATGATTAAAAATGTGTTATTAATTGATA
>JAOTAX010000115.1:120102-133977 GCA_025629825.1 Erythroxylum guanchezii | reverse complement strand
AATTTTAAAGTTGTTTTTAAACTAAAGTCTACTGCAATTATTGATAGTCCAAAGGGGAGATTGTTAGACATTTTTTTTGTCTTTAGGGGCAATGTTGTCAATGTCTCATAAAGTTGGACTACAATTAATTGCAATTTTGGGGTTTAAACAAATTACCGATTAAGTTACACCATTTGATCCGAATAAAGATATTAAAGTGACCTAATAAATGATCTAGTTCAAGGGGTCGAAGTCCGGGTAGAAAATGGGTCCCGATTAGTGTGGACCGGGTCCATATCGACCTTGTGATGGGGAAGCCCGATATGGAAGCTATATAAGGTAAGGTCTCCTGCAGTTACTGAGAGAAGTAGATTCTCGAGCATAAGGTTCCTGACCCGTTAAGGGAGCTCGGGATTTGAGGAAACTGTAGAAAGGCCTTGCCCGTGAGTCGGTGAGCACTTTTCACTAAAGGTCCCGGGAGATTCGGAGTCGTTTGGAGGTCGAAATCGGCATTGGAATCAGAGATGGAACCGAATCCAGGTATTCTGCATTACCTTCATTTTTGATCCTTTCACGGGACCCTGGGGTACGTAATAAGGTCCCCTCTACGTACTAACATAAATGTCAATGATTAAAAAAAAAGAAATGGTTCGGTCAATTTAGTATTAAGATCTTGAATTGATAATTTTTTTACTTAATTTATCTTAATAACTCTTATTATTAAAAATTAATTAATTAGTCAGTTTTGTAAATTAACTGAAAATTTTTAAACTAGAATAAACCATTTAGTTTTTATTTAACAATCTCCTTCGTTAATTAAATTTTAACATTTTGATGGACAATGATAGTTTCTTTGTTCAATTTTATTTTAAACTCTTCAAAGCCCCAAGACGTTACTCTCTTATTAGAAAAGTCAAAGCTTGAACAAGCTTTTGGTCCAGTGGGCCCGTCAAATTCACTAGGATAAACAGTATTATTGAACCAGATAAGCTAACAAGCAATGAAATAAAAAGCGGATAAAGCACCTAAACTATAAGATAAATAAGCCTCTCCAGACCATACAAGTGCACGGTGAACCTATGCAAAGGGTTTGGTTAAGATTTTACTATATATCAATTTTATAACAGTATATATTTTCGATCTTTTATGTTATCAATTTAATTTTTATTCAATTTTAAAAATATTTCTAAATCTTACTAGCCAATGTTTTAAAAGCCGAATAGGAAATTAAACTCATAAGACAAGAGTTTTAAGATTTGAAAGATTCAACTGTCATAAAATTGAATTAAATTGAAGAAAAAGATTGAAAGAGATTATTTTTATCTATTAAAAAATTTAAAGCTTAGTTTAAAAAGATATTTTAATTAATTTATTTTAGTTTATAAGAAGATATTAATTTAAGAAAAATGATCATCAATCAATAAATTGATCAATTTTTAATAATAAGATTTACTCGAAGATGATTAAAAGTTTATACTGTTGATGTTGAATTTTTTAAAGATATAAAGGAGGGTAACATTATCTTTAAATGAATATGGTTGTTTGAGACTTATTAATAAAAGATAATTTACTATTGAATTATTGTATGCTATTTATATATTTGAATTTAAAAGTTTTTCAGGCATTGGCTACGTGCATACTTCCAACTGTAGACTCAATTCATTTACCTCTAAAATAGTTAAATAGATCTAACGAATCTTTCTTTTATATAAAAATATAAAAAAATTAAATTCAATAATGACAATTGTTATAATTTTTAATTTTCTTTATTTGATGATATAGTCATTAAAAATATTAATTACAATTAGCTTTCTAACTAAAATATATTTTTTAAATTTCTGTTAAAATTTTACGTGAGTCATTTAAAAATAATATTTTTATTAATTAAAAGTAATATTGCGTATTACCGAACTTTTTTAAATTCACCATTTCATGGAAATTTTTATTGGGTGTTATTATATTAAATTTTAAGTCAAAATGTGTTGACATTTGAATCTTTGACAAAGAGAATTTTCAAAGTTTTTGAACGTTATTTAAATTTCAAACTAATTTGGCCGAGTTTGAATTTTGAACTTAAATTTAAATTTCTAATTAATTTTGTATGCCAAAGTATAAACTTTATCCATATTACACTAATACCCTTTGTTAAAATTTATATTTCTTTTACAAGCAAAAGGTATAGATGCGCATGCCTGAATCTCTGGTACAACCACCGCACGCAATCAATGTCAAAAAAAGGAAAAAAGAAAAATGGTTAATGTCTCGACAGTCTTGTACATGTCCTGGTATATATATATATATATAATATTTATTTATTTTAATTTTTTAAAATATATTATTTATTTATTTGAATTTAAAATAAAAATAAAATAAAATACACACAAAATAAACAAATAAAATAAAATATATAAAATAATTATTAAATTACATATTTGATTGGACGATGCGTAGTGTAGACAAGTCACAAGAGCATATGTGTCTTTTACTTTATCTGACTCCGCCACATGTGGTGGTCAGTTTGGTATGCCCCACCATCACCACCATCCATCTACTCTTCTCTCTTTGGTTTCCGAGAAAGCAATTCCACTCCTGTTCCCAAACACTCCCCTTATCCCTTCCCTTATCCTACGCACCCCCGCGCATTCTAGTTTCCTTTATTATCAGTCGCCATTACAAGTGTCTTATGATTGCGCCTTCCACGTGGCTCCTGTCTCTTGTCCTTTCCCCTTCCCCTCTAAGTCTCCTTATCTAGGGCTTGTCCTTCTCTTTACCAATTTTCTTCCGATACTTCTTGTTTTTGAAGTAGTACTACTACTGAGTCGGGTCGAGTTGAGTTGAGTTGAGTTGTGTTTATCGTTGTTCTACTAGCGAGATGGGGTCCATCCCCGATCCAGGCGAGTTAACTGGGTTGACTCAGCCGAGTTTCGACGACTTCCAACGCCAGGCCTCTCTGATGACCAGCTGCACTCTCCTGTGGAAAGAGCTCTCTGATCATTTCACCTCTCTCGAGCAAAACCTCTTGAAAAAGTCTGAAGCTATGAGGGCCAAACTCCAAACCCTAGACCACCAGACCAAGGCCTCTCTCGACTCCCTCAAGAAGCGCGAGGTCACTATCGACGGCAGCGTAGAGATCGCAATCGACCGCCTTGAGGACCGCAAAGAGGCAGCTCTCAAGTCTCTGGAGGATGCGGAGGACTCCGAAAGCCCCGATGGCGAGGTCGACGACGACGACGGCTTGTTGCTGATTCTCAAATCCTTGTGCTTGAAAATGGAGGCCTTGAAGTTCTGGAAGCTGGTGATCACTAAGAAGAAGGAACTTGACTCTTTGAGGAAGCAGATTCCGTTGGCTTTGGTGGAGTGTGTGGATCCTGCGAAATTTGTCCTGGAATCCATCTCGGAGGTGTTTCCGGTGGACAAGAGAGACGAGAAAGGGAAGGATTTCGGGTGGGCTTGTGTTGTGATGCTCGAGAGCTTGATTCCGGTTATGGTGGACCCTGTGATTGGGAAGGCGAGGCTGTTGGTGACGCCGAACGTGAAGGAGAGAGCAAAGGAGATCGCAGAGACGTGGAAGAGGAGCTTGGAGGAGAGGGGTGGGATTGAGAATGTGAAGACTCCTGATGTGCATACTTTCCTGCAGCATTTGGTTACTTTTGGGATTGTGAAGGAGGAGGATGTTGATTTATATAGGAAACTTGTTGTTGGGTCTGCTTGGCGTAAGCAGATGCCTAAACTTGCTGTCTCTCTGGGCCTTGGTGATCAAATGCCTGGTATTGTCACTCAGTCAAATCTCTTTATGATTCTGAATTTATTCTCTGGAGTTTATTAGCTTGCATGATTGCTTTATGTTGCAAAAAAGATTGAAGGTTTTGATTATATTTTAGTTTATCCCCTAACCTGGAGAGTAGAGGGAAAGTGAAGTTAAAGTCTTTATACGAGTAAGCAGTACAAGGGGTGCAGGAAAATGGATCCCAGCATGTTAGTTTGGATGCTTTTCGATATATACTTGGTGGCTTGTTTGATGACTGAAAAATGGTCAATTGTGAAAAGTTGAAGATCAAGTATTAATGAGTTTGTCTTGTGATCGACTCTCTTACATAAGGCGATTCCTAAAATAAAAAGAAAATGTTAAATGTTTGTTTCTTGCTTTGACCTGTTAAAAGACGCCTGAAGAATTCACACGGATTTATCTAAAATATAATTTCTTTCATGTTGAGTTCTGCTTTCCAGAAACTTGTTTATCTGCTTAAAAATTAGCATATAGTTTGGGGCTTGGCAACAACCTCACTGATGTGCAGGATTTTTGAACTCACACAATGGCCTTTTCCTAATTTCTATTTGTTGGTGAAACTGCGCAATGTAGTACCAACAATTGCTGATCTATATTATAGCTTGTTAACCTTTTGCAAGAAAATGCCTATATTTTGTTCCATACGCATCACTGGAGTTCCATTTTCATGTTGAGTTATTAAGACTATTCTATATGTATCTTAGTTATTTTGTTAACATCTAAAAGTATTATTGCCATCTAGGTCAATCCCTCTAATGACAGCGCTGCTTTTATTACTATTTTGATGGGTTTAGGCTTTTCTTTGAGCAGATATGATTGAAGAATTAATTAGTAAGGGACAGCAGCTTGATGCAGTGCATTTTACATATGAGGTTGGCCTTGTGGACAAGTTCCCTCCTGTTCCATTACTGAAGTCTTTCTTGAAGAATGCAAAGAAGGCTGCGGCTTCTATAACAGAGGATCCTGATAATACTTGTCGTGCTACGGTATTGATTAATTCTTCTGTCTTCTTAGTGTTGAAGTTTTAAAACATAGTTGATACTCGGGTTACGAGTGGAGTCCTTGTGTCTTGATGAGATGTTTGATGTTAGACTTTCCTCCAGGGTAAAGTCCATTTATATTTTGCATTACGAATAGTAATATACAAAAGACTCCATTTTGCAGTCAGTATTTTATATATTGAAGTCAACCTTGTAAAATATTGAATGCTATAATTTGGTTTTTTAATCTGCCATCTTAGCACTCGCAAAGATTTCTCAAATGACAATACCTTAAGATACAGCAGAGTTAATTTCTAACATTTTAGCGAGACAGTTCAAGTATTTGTTTGGAAGTGCTTATTAATGAAAAATGCTTACTCTGTGATATTCGAAGCATGCTTTTAGAAAAAAAAACTATTTCCAATATTTGACATTAGCCATCTCAAAGGGACAATTGTATTTGGATTTGTCAACGAACCTTGTGCTGACAAATCTATTGCCTTTTTGTAGCAGTATCAACGCTTTCATGACGCAAGATCTTTAGTGGTAGTTTAGTTCCATATGTATCATCAATTTGTTGGGTGATTAGTTCTGCTTCTCGACTAATTACACATTGTTTGTCATTTGTTATGTAGCATCTAGCTGTTCGGAAGGAGCAGTCTGCACTACGGGCTGTAATCAAATGCATTGAAGAGTATAAATTGGAGGCTGAGTTCCCCCCAGAAAACCTGAAGAAACGACTTGAACAGCTGGAGAAAGCCAAGATAGAGAAGAAAAAGCCAGCTGCGATCCCTGCAAACAAGAGAACACGTGCCAGTAATGGTGGTCCAATGCCTCCTGCTAAAGCTGGTCGCTTGACAAACGCTTATGTATCATCTTTCGCTTCACCTCCATTGTTTGTCAGGTCTCCCTCACACACCAAATATCCCACCGGAGTACCAGCATATCCTTCCCCACCAGCAGTTTATGGAAGCAGGAGCCCAACATCTCCATATGCGTACTCACCAGAGGTTGCTCCCCCCGCCATTGCTGGAACGTATCCTGCAGCACCTTTGGGTTATCCTGCATATGGCGCCTATGGCAATGGTTTTGCACCAGCTTATCAGCAGGCTTACTACCGATAGATGTTGACTACCTCTTGAAGATGGTTAACTACTGATGTGATATGATGACCCGAAACTCTTTCCCTTGCAACTGGTTTGTTTGTAATCACTAACTCTGTTAATCTTAGCAATGTGTGTTAATTATAACTGTTCTTGCTTTGCCATGGTAAGAAGTTGTATTTCTAATGTTGATCAAACTCTAGCTCTAGGTGATTGTGAAAAGTAATCATGATGGAAGCATTACAATGTCAATGGACTAAAGCATCACCGTCTGTTTCTAGGATTACTTGTAGAAAAGTTTACTTATTGGTCTGCTTTTAATTATTACTTGTTCAGTGTGTGTGATGGCCGTCTGAATCAAACCACTGCTCTGTGTTTTATGAAATTAATACTGTAGACCATCAAGTCAAAACAGGAGGGTAAGTATTGGATTCCATTTGAGCACCACCCACCTTCTTGTTCCTGTGGTCTTTCGCTTCGATGATTGGTGTGTAGATGTGGACATGTGTCCAGTAGTCACACGCTTTGTCTGTTTCCATTTAGAATAGAGACGTTACTGTGGTCTAATTGGTTAGGTTCGAGGGTCCACTGTGGTCTAATGGAGGACGAAGCCTCGAAGTCGTTTCCCTTTTTGTCCACAACTGGCTTGACTTTTTGTACGTTTGGTATAGCGTAGAAGACACGAGATTTGGTGTGGATTAAGTAATTTTAATTTTTTTATAAAAATATGTAAAATGAATATTATAGATGAATTAGTTAAATGTTGTTGATACGATGGATTAATTTAATTTTTTAAATATGATTTGAACTTAATTAAATATGATTGGAATTAATAATTTAAAATAATTATAATAAATTATTGTTTTAATTATAATTAAATTAATTCGAATTAGACTTAAGATATTAATTATAATGAGTTATTATTTAATAAAACTTTGTAAAGTTTTATGAAAATTTCAATAAAATTTTAAAATTATTTAAATTGTATAATATGTTAATAATATTTGATTCATTCATATTTAATCTTTATGTTATGTATTTTAAATGAAAATTTAATAAAATTTAAAATTTTAAGTTTTGTAATTTTTTTATTTTTAGTATGTATGAGTTGAGGATGAGTATATGAAACATAAAATTAGAACTGAGTTAGGAATATACCATAAATTAAAATTTTTCATTTTATTTGTATTTGTTAAATGTCAAAATATATATAATTTAATAAAATTAAGATATTATTTTTTAAAAAAATATTTTAAACATTAGATAGAGAAATTGGGCCTACTCTTTATACACAGGCTAATAAGCCCACATATTTTTGCCACCTCTGCCACTCTTCCTCGTCATTGCTTCCTCTATTAAGCTTGAGCTGCCAATTCTACGAGAACAGCAGTCTTCGTATTTTCATTGCTCTGCCTCTACTGTCAAAAGCCACGGATGGCTCGTTCTTGGTTGCTTTTAAATCCTCGAGCACACTTCAAATATAGTCTTATTGTCTTCATATTTTCAGTTTTGTAGATGCCGGTTAAGTGTTTGATGATTTGCGCGTTTGAGAGGCGGATTTTCTCCTCTTTCTACTTCTGCTAAACAAATGGCATTTCTGTTCCTAAGGAGACTCGATAGTGTTAGCTCACTAGCTAGCTGTCGTTTTCTCTCAGGGGTATGCCACTTCATGTCCAAAGAATGGGTGATCGTTGATAAGGTCAACCCCATAACCATGGAAACATCAGCTGTTAATGCTTATGCCCACAACACTTTAGCCTACTATTCTACTAAGTTTCCTCTATCTAGTTTCTTTAAGAACGATGGACCTTGTGAATCTTATGATATCGAGCTTGTGGATAATGATACTTGGCAGGTTTCGTCGGGTTTAGCTCAAGCATGGCGGGCGTTAGATGAGGGAAGGGAAACAAAAGGTGTAAGTGAATCAGTTGATGATCAATTTGATGACGTTGCCTCACTCAGGGACTGTGATCCTGATTTTGAAGAGATTGATAATATGAGAATTCGAGGGAATCTCTTCTATAAACTTGATAGAAGTTCCAAAGAGTTCGAGGAGTATAGTTTTGACTTCCATAGAAGAAAATCTTCAACTAGTAGAGACGATCAGAATGGGAATCAGGAGATGGGATCATTTCCAAAGAAGGGTAACAAAAAGAAAGAAAGCCCTGGTCGTGATTTGAAGTGTTCTGAAGTTCACAAACTTCCACAAACCTTGAAGGATGAAAAGGTGTACACTTTAGTTAATAGTTTGAGTGATTATGATACGGTGAAGAAAAAGAGACCTAGAGCATCTTTTAATCAGCTAACTGGTCCTTACCATGAACCATTTTGCCTTGACATTTACATATCAAAAGCCTCTGTCCGTGCTTGTATTATTCACCGCGTTACTAGCAAGGTGGTGGCTGTCGCTCATTCCATATCAAAAGACATGAAATTTGACTTGTCCTCCACGAAGAATGCAGTTGCTTGTGCTGCCGTTGGTAAGGTTTTAGCGCAAAGAGCACTAGCTGACGATATCCATGATGCAGTCTACACACCAAGGAAGGGGGAGATATTGGAAGGGAAGCTTAAAATTGTGCTTCAATCCATTATTGACAGTGGTATTAACGTGAAGGTAAAGCTTAAGCAAAAGACACCAAGGAAAGCTGGCTTATTACTTACTACTTAGAAGCCATCTTGTTATTATCTTTAAAGCTCCTTTACGGCTCTGCTAATTATACCGATAAAATCTTGAAGTTTTTTGAGTATATGCTTGCAAACTCTCGTTCTGTTCTTTCCCAAGCAATACAAGGGATCTTGTCTTCCACTTTGTGCAAGCAGCACGAAGAGTAATGGGACGTCATTCTGTGATGGCAGCTGGCCTGCGTGCTTACTGAGATTTGCATCGACCAACATGAAGGTGTGAGCCCCTGAGATTTATTGAGCTTAGCCAAATCGTTTTCAACTTTCAATCTCTAGTTGCACAGGCTCAACAGCGGAAACAGCTACATTCTTGCGGTTAAACACCAGCTTATGCTTTTCATATTTCCTGGTTAAACTAGTTAGGTTGCCCTGATGGTTAAAACTGGTGCGGGCAACTAGAATAAAGTCTGTCTCGAAGAATTTAACCATATATGGTATGATGAAACTTGGTAGTTGTCAAATGGGATACAAGTTCTTGTTGCAATGAGTCTATGGCTGCAAACATAAGTGTTGTTTGAAAGGACAGGTTACTGTCGAGTATTTATGATGATTGATCTTTACATGATATTGGTATGATCAGCTTGGCATTACCATGAGAAAATTATTCCTGCTTTAAGAACTCTTCGGAGCATGAAAGAGGAAAGAAGCAAGCCCATCCAATATTCGTTAACAAAAAGGTGTTGGATAACATTACATCAGTTGAATGTGCAACATCAAACTCTCAAAAGCGAAGAATCAAGAAGGAATTCAGTCATTAGCTGTAGCTAGCTGCAGGGATAGCAGTTCTTCTTCGGGAATGGTCCTAATACGGCAATCTGACCTTGGATAGGACGCACAGAGCAGGGCATATCCTCTCTCTACAACATCATCACTGAGCATACCTTCACTCTGATCCACTGAGCCGCTTACTAGCTTTGCTGGGCAAGTCATGCACACTCCAAGCTTGCAGTCATGAGGGACTGAGAGCCCGGAGTCCAATGCCTTAGCAAGTATGGTCTCATCAGGTTCAACTTCCAGCTCTGTAGATTGACCCTGGTGCTCAATTACCACTTTATAAGACTTAACAATAGTCTTCAAGGATCTGGAAGCCCTGTAGTTGAGATTAAAGAAAGGGAGCTTGGTGGGTAGTTTTTGTTTGGTGAGAGGGAATGAAGAGGTGAGAGGAAGTGCTGCCATAGTTTTTGTGAGGCGGGCAACGAAGAAAGCTTTGACTATTGTTCCTAGGAAAACATGTGGTATATGATAAGATAAGGTTTTACCACTTCGCTTTTGCTGGGGGTTTTAAGGTCATTGAATTTTAGTGTGTATTTAAAGAATAATTAAATAAACCATTTAAATTTAATATTTTTGTAATTGATCAATTATGTCAAATTAATTAAGTATTTAAACAAAAATTTTTGAACTAGAACCCGACTTTTAGCAATAATTAAAAACTCACCTGATTTTATAAGTTCAATCGTAAAAATTTTAAATCGTTTAATTTTTTGGTTCAATTTATTTTAATAATTTTTATTGTTAAAAATAAATAAATAAATAATAATTAATCAATTTTTTATTAATTAATAAATTTTTATAATTAAAATAAATAAATAAAAGTTTATTTAATAATATTTTTTCAATTAAAATTAGATGATTCAGAAAAATCTCTTTTTTTTAATTTAGATAAAGAGAAATTGAGATATGATATTTATTAACGTTGAAAAGTATGGAATGCATATAGATATCTACAGAAGCAACAAACTAATATCACCAACTTTTTGGCATTTTCTAAATTAGTCTCAGATATGTTAAAAAGGTCTTTGATTTCCATATCTGACATGGATTTGTATAAAAAATCAGGCCACATGAAGAACAGGCACACTATCCAACTTATCTTTTTGCTTATAAAAGTCAAAATTAATATCTGTTCCTCCCCAAGCAATCAATAGGATCTGGAATTTATGGCATTAAGTACATTTCAAGATCTGTGTACGCAAGTTCTATAAGTACATAAATACCTTCTTCTTTTGTTGATACTGTACTCAGCCTCCCCAGAATACCTCATTTCATTGTTATCACTGTCAAGGTATTCACTCCCTTTTCTTGACCCCATTGTACTGCTCCTACGATTTTTTTTTCCCTGTTTCCTACATCTATAATTGTGTTAGCGTATGCATGGTGTGATTGAATATAATTTCTTTAGGACCAAGCAGTGTGCTTTCTGATATTGTTACGAGTTTTCGTGCCTGGGTATGCGTAAAGGATAGATTTTTATTCGATTCTGAGGTCTCTTAACTAAGTGCGTCCACGTTTTGTAAAGTTTATGAAGTGGGATTTTCAGTTTTTCCTTTTCTGCCTTGAACCCAGAAATTTTGAAGTAATAGAGAGTACAGAAAATATAAAAAACTATATATGAAAAAAGATAGGCTACTTCTGTTTTTCTGGAATTGTTTTTAGTTTTTTGTTTCTGATTTTTCCTTGAAAAAAATGAAAAACTGCTTGGTTAAAATTTGTAATATAAAAACTGAAAACAAAAATATGTTTGGATAGATTTCTAATAAATACTAAAAACATGTTTGGTTTTATTATCATGTTTATTTTATTTTGTAATTATACTATTATGTGTATAGTTTATTGATTTTGCGTTTTCTGAAGTTGCAGTCATAAAAGCCATGGCAGTTGAGAAAGACCTGATTGCCAAGAATGTCACCGAGGTGGGTAGTCCTCTAATTGATGGTGTAAATCATTGTCTTGTATGGGTTTAATTGTTTGAGCTTGGAAGGTTAACGTTTGTTCTACTGTGATGCAGTTAATTGGAAACACCCCATTGGTCTACCTCAACAATATTGTGGATGGCTGTGTTGCCCGTATTGCTGCTAAACTAGAATTAATGGAACCATGCTCTAGTGTCAAAGACAGGTACCTGTCTTTATCTCTGGTTTTCTTTTCAATAAATAGCTTTTCTTTGTTCATGTATCCCTGGCTGAATCATGGGGTAGGGCAAGACCATTAGCCTTTTAACTCAATTCTTCAAAACTTCGAGATACTAATTATTTGTACGCTGTTTTATTATGGTTTCCTTGAACTTCTGGACTTTTCTCTTCCTTTTGTTCCTCTTGAGACGAACATTCTCCCGCCAATTTTTATGTTGTTCACATGCAGGATTGGTTACAGTATGATTGCTGATGCAGAGGCCAAGGGTCTTATCACTCCCGGACAGGTAATTATCATATCAAATATTCGGTAAAAGTGGTGTGAGATTGTTAGTATTACTTAATTTACTTGAGGCAAACTTGTTCTTTTAAGAATCCACGTGTTGGTGTAGATAATATTAGAGAACACTATTAGTTTCTTTCTTCGTGTGGTTGATCGATTTTAATATTGCTGTCGAAAGAAGGGAATACTTGTTTTATTTCATCATTACCTTTCATTTTGAGAAGTTTCATTCAATTTAGTCTTCAATCAATTCTTACTCTTCTTTACAAATGTTGATGTAGAGTGTTCTCATTGAGCCCACAAGTGGAAATACTGGCATAGGATTAGCATTTATGGCAGCGGCTAAGGGTTACAAGCTTATCATTACCATGCCTGCTTCAATGAGTCTTGAGAGGAGAATCATTCTCCGTGCCTTTGGAGCAGAACTGGTTCTTACTGATCCAGCTAAGGGCATGAAAGGGGCTGTTCAGAAAGCCGAGGAGATTTTAGCCAAGACACCCAATTCTTACATGCTTCAGCAGTTTGAAAATCCTGCCAACCCAAAAGTATTCTCTCAGTCTGTGATTTGAAGAATGCAGTCAATCATAGAAATTCTGATCATTTCTGTAAATTGTTGATGTAGATTCATTATGAGACTACTGGACCAGAAATATGGAAAGGTACAGGAGGAAAGATTGATGCTTTTGTGTCTGGAATAGGTACCGGTGGAACCATAACAGGTGCTGGAAAGTACCTAAAAGAGCAGAATCCCAACATAAGGGTACGCTTGACCTTTTATTATGATTGTTGATTTACTGTGATCTTTTGTCATATGCGCACTCAGTTAGCAGTCAAATTAATCTTTCCAAATGCGAGCTTCTCAGTCTCTTTTGCCTTTTTGTAGCTTTATGGTCTGGAACCTGTTGAAAGTCCTGTGTTGTCTGGAGGAAAACCTGGTAAGTTGTTTTTTTAATGCAATAACTGCTTAACGGTTCATAGTCTATCTATATCTGCCGTTGCTTTTACTATCACAGGTAGTTAATATTTATAAAAATTGTACGAATATACTACCGTATGGTTTGTGGCATTTTACATTGTAGAGAAGGAAGCAATTCTCTTCAGTGAAACAAATCGTACAAAAAATTGCACCTTATTATGCATAACATTTGCTTTATAATCCTTCTGTAAGCTAATCGAGGAGCACTATTATCAGAGTTAGCAATTGTTGTCTAGGTTTGATAACAATCCACCCTCTCCCCAGCCCATACTAACTAGGCCCATCAACACTTATACTCGTAGAAACAAACTAGGAAGGAGGGGAGTGACTACCATGTAGGCAAGTTGTTAGAAGTCTGTTATGGAGAGAGAATGAGGGAGGGGAATATAGAGCTGTTGAGTGAGAACAGAGGAAATACGGATTTTACTATCATCGTTTTTAGGGAAAGACTGGCCTGGATAATCCAGGAGGGGGAGCTTGCTCCAGTTGTTATTTCCTACATTACTATCAATATACTAACAGCTATACAATCTCTATCGAGTTACCCATCAATTGGTGCTTTCATTGAGAGACCAAGAGGGTAGAGGTTGTATGCAAACATGTATGGAGGCTAGAATGTTTGTTGTGGAGGCATCTCTAAGGAGACAAGAGTCATCATTGTCGGCCTAAGAAGCAATGGTGAAGTTGTATGATGCCACGATGAAGGATCTTAGGACGCAGCTGAGCACGTTGATGGCTAGCGTCAAATCCTTAGCAAAGTCCCAAGGCCAACTATAAACAGAAATGAGAGAAGGTTTTCAAACTCTTAAAGCTAGAAACCCAGAAAAGCAGAGTATGGGAGACGGAGGGGAAGGTATACCGACGCTGACCCATCTCGCATCTTCTTCTTCGGGTGGAAAAAAACCAGCCCACCGGTCAGAGCCCTACCGACAGGAGAGTCGCGTTCTTCCGGCGGCTACAGAACAAGCGTGGGAGGAATATAGAAATGCGGCACGGAGAGTCGGTCTTCCTTCGTTCCACGGCGAGGACCCATTTGCCTGGGTCGTACGTGCTGAATCCTATTTCTCGATTCATGAGATCCCTGCCGAGCTGAGGCTGCCGATGGTGCAGATTTGTATGGAAGGGACCACGTTGTACTGGTTTAAATCCATACGTGAGCTGGAACCGTGCTTG
>JAOTAX010000115.1:109566-120002 GCA_025629825.1 Erythroxylum guanchezii | reverse complement strand
GGACCCTATTCCATACGCTCTACAACAAATGATCAATCATGAGGAAACTACCTGGGGGGATTCAGACTTCATCAAGAGACAACTCACTTCCTTTCCCCTTGAGGACAAGGGATCTGTTGAGAAGGAGGGAATTGATAACAATCCACCCTCTCCCCAGCCCATACTAGCTAGGCCCATCAACACTTATACTCATAGGCAAGTTGTTAGAAGTCTGTTATCGAGAGAGAATGAGGGAGGGGAATATAGAGCTGTCGTGTGAGAACAGAGGAAATAAGGATTTTACTATCATCGTTGTTAGGGAAAGATTGGCCTGGATAGTCCAGGAGGGGGAGCTTGCTCCAGTTGTTATTTCCTACATTACTATCAATATCTTAACAGCTATACAATCTCTATCGAGTTACCCATCAAGGTTATATTGTTTCTGTAACTCTTTAAGCTGATAGACATCCTGTAGTTGTTCAGAGATGATCATATTTCACACCAGTATCGGCTTACTTTCTTTGTTTTGAATGCATAAAAACTACTTTAGTTTCTGTTGTGATTAGACAAAAGGTGCCCTTTTTCCGCCCTTTGGTTTAGCTTCTAGTTAAAATTATTTCTTTATTTTGCATGTTTCTGTGTCAAGGACCACATAAGATACAAGGAATAGGTGCTGGTTTTGTCCCAGGAGTTCTTGAAGTTGGGCTGGTTGATGAAGTTGTTCAAGTAAGACCTGCAGCATCTTTGATTCTATTCATGAACTGAAGAATGTAATTTACACATATTTCTGCCAGATAAAGTTGCTCAGAGATAAGATTTTAGTCGAAGCATATGATTTAAGTAAGCATTAGGATAAAGGCAAAACATACATCATAGGCCTGTAAATTCCCATTAGAACTGACCTAATCAAAGTTGTGTCTTTATTGTTATTTCATAGTTATTTATATTGCATAACCATTCTCAGGTTGATTATCAGATTCATCATTCATTCTTACGTCGACTTTCCTGAGAAATTAATGAAATAAATTTAATGATTGAGCAGTTAATGTAATGAGAAATTAGTGAAAGTTTGATGTGTAAAAATGCTGTCAGCAGAGTTTCAGCTAATGTGAACTGTAATGTATTTGGAACTTCATCGTGCACTGTACTATTGTTTTGAATCGGTACATATGCTGCCATTGTTTATGCAATTTGCAGATATCAAGTGAGGAAGCAATTGAAACTGCAAAGCTTCTAGCACTGAAAGAAGGTTTGCTTGTAAGTTCTCAACCTGTACTGCTTACATTGTTCAACTTTGAAATTAAGCTTTCGCACTATCCCGCGAATTCCCAAAGGTTCTCATGTATAGCTTCTTCACCTTGCTCTTATGATATCCTTCCTGTCTCGCCTCTTCTGTGTTTGGAATTCCGTTACAGGTGGGAATATCTTCCGGCGCTGCTGCCGCAGCTGCCATCAACATCGCAAAGAGGCCAGAGAATGCTGGAAAGCTTATCGTTGTAAGTTGGGAATGCGCTTTTCATTTCTCAATCTTATTCACTTTCTTGATGTATAAGCTTTTCTGTGTTTGGTTCCATGGTAAAGTCAGGAAAATCCAATAATGTATATTGACTTTGTTCATATTATTGTGTCTGAGCATCTGTTGAAGCTGAACACTAATTTATCTTTTGCAGGCGATATTTCCCAGCTTTGGGGAGAGGTATTTGTCGTCTGTGCTATTTGAATCAGTGAGAAAGGAAGCAGAAAGCATGACATTTGAGGCTTGAACCCTCTTTGTTTCTAATTTAGTAGATCCAATGGGCTAGTGAAGGAACTTACTTTACAAAATGATGTAATTTATATGTTCTTGCTTTGTGATATTCCTCTTATTTTGGTGTTTCTTGGAATAAAATCGTATGGAAATGCACAAAGACTACTTTAAAAAGCTCTCAATCAGAAAAGGTTTATTAGCTAACTTCACCTTCTTCTTTTTAATATTTATATTATTTACTTAAAATGTTAGAAGTAGTTATAAATAGGAGGTTAACGTATCTAATGCACAAAAGTCCCTACTTTGCGGAGATTTAGAGAAGGTCATAATATATGCAATCTTTTTTTTATATATTTTATATTATATTAATATTATTTATTTTTGTAACTTGAACATGTGAACTTGTGATCACAAAGGAACAACTTTTCTAGTTAAAATACGACGATTAATGGAATAAAAATATACTATAAGAAAAAAAAAGTTGACAAAATTATTAGAAAATTTGTCAATTGTGATGATTAAAAGAATTAATACATATACTGAAAAAATGTATAAGTTGAAAATGAGATTTAACTTTTTTATTATTTTGTGTAAAAATTTTTGAAAATGAAAATTAATTTATAAAAGATTAATTAAAGAATAGATTGTATTTATAAAGTTAAGAGTATAAATTATATGAATTTATAATATGAAAATATTAATTAAATATGAAAAACTTTAATTTATGATAAATATAATTTGAAAATTAATTTTATTAATTTCTGTATCAATATACATATAAAATTTTTTAATAAATTAATTATTATATTTTAAAATAAAAAATAATTGATTACTTATTTATTTGTAACTTAAATATCTGAAATTTAAATTAATTATTATATTTTGAAATAAATATAATTGACTTTATATTATGAGTATTTTTGTAATTTTAATTTATTTTATTTATTAAAACTTTACGTTGTTTAGCAGCGTTAATAACAAAAAATCAAATTTCGACGAGAATTATTGTATCACAATTTAAAATATCATTTAACAAGTTAGAATAATACTAGAAAGTAGAGAAAGAGCAGACTTAAATCGTGAAGTGATCGCCTTTGATTGTTTTGCTTGAGGAGGCTCAAGGCTGAGACCATCGCCCTAACCCTGTGGGATTGCTTCTTCTTCTTCTTTTTCTGCTGCCTTCTAAGTCCAACCCTCTATCAGGTATACCTTTTACCTTGTTAACTTGCCAGTTTATTTTTCTCCTTCCCCTACTTCTGCTCTTTTTATTTTTGTTTTTCCCTTTTCATCTGATTTTAGTCCCAATTTTGTTGATTATGTTTGTTTCATAATTTCCGTGTTCTCGATAAATCCATGTTAAGATCTTCTCTAAAATAGTCCTGGATATGTGGGTTTCTTGTAAGTTGAACCGAGTTTGAGTTGCTCCATTAGGGTTTAGATTTTGGGAACAGAAATTTCAAAAATAGCGGCCCGACCTTGTATAACTTTGAGCTTATGATTGAGGAAAGTGTATTTGAATGGATTGAAATTGTTTTATGAAGACGTGATTCATGCATTTGAGGTGTTGAAGTTGGAATGGGATAATACAGTGGGCAGCAGAAAGTGTGGACTTTTGGATTCAAGTAATGACATTTATTTTGGCGAGAATGTTCATTTTACTAGACGAATGAATACTAGATTCTGTGTAGCTGGTTTCCTTTTCTTTGACATGTTTCAGGGCTTGGTATGACGATTGACTTAGCTCGTGTACTTTTTTCCGTTTTGTGAGACTTGTTATTATAATTACATTTCCTATCAGAAGCCTTCACTGTTTTGTTATAAAGGAAAGAGGGAACTTTTTCATGGAGGGACTTTTTAGATCATAGGTATCTCCAAGATTGTCTTCCTGCTGTAGAGGGAAAGACATCTCTGGCTACTGAGCTAACAGGTAAGATGTACATAGAGAAGAGCAAAGTGTTTAGTGATGTGTAGTGATCCAGCTACTGAGCTCTTTACTTGGCTTTTCCACGTGCTGGTTTTTCTGGGAATAGCCAACCATGGAGAGCGAGTTTTCTGAAGGTTGCAAACCACATGGTGAATCAACAAAATGGAATTTATAAATTGTTGGTTGTCTCAAACTTTTGGACCATATCTGGATAGTCACAAAATGGAGTTGTTGATGGAGAACTCTTACAACAATGTTATTTTGCTTGCCGTAGGTAAAACATAACTTGATGGTATGATCTGGTTGATGAGATGGAATCATTGTTATTTTATCTTTATGTTTAATTCTGTTTATGGAAGACGGTGCCCTTTTTGTACATCATGGATAAACCTCTTTGTTACTTCTACACAAAACTTGTTTCCCCAGTAAGTTTGATGATGCCTTCGGAGGTTACTACATGGTCATGGTTGACCTTACGTTGATAAGAAATTATACATCTTGAATTTTGGTATTCTAAATGTGTATGAATACAATTGCTATGCGTTGCGTGAATAGCTGGCTGGTAAGTTGGGACTACTGCTTAATTGTATATCTACAAGTAGTTTGTAATCAGTTTGTTTCGTGATCTTAACTTTGAAGATTTTGTTGAACTCACATTGTCATTTACGAAGATGCCATTTAGACCTTAACTGCTTCCAACGAAGCCTGAAACGAACCAAGACATACAAGTTAGAGATTTGTAGAGTAACTTTTTAAATAACAGTGTCCATTGAACTATTGCAATGCATATGTGGTTTAGTCCCTTTCTTTATTGCCGTTGCTTTCCTTTCATTTACAGAGTATCATGGCCAGCAGAGCTGAAAGTGATCGAAAAGAACCAGTAAATGAGCAGGCAGTTGCAAATATGTATGCTTCCTTGAGATCCGAACTAAATCAAATTTACTCCAAAATCACAGAACTTGAGATGGAAGCAAGCGAGCACTCCTTGGTCATCAATGCTATCCAACCTCTCGACCCAACCAGGCGGTGCTACCGGATGATTGGAGGTGTACTAGTGGAAAGGACCATCAAAGAGGTCCTGCCTGCCGTCCAGCGCAATAAAGAAGGAATAGAGGAGGTCATTTCAAGGCTTAACGAGGCATTGGAAAGGAAGAAAAAGGAAATTACTGATCTTGAAGCCAAATACAATATCAGGATAAGGAAGCCTGATAATGAGGTGAAGGATGATAGCAGCAAGAAGGAAGGTTCTTCTCAAGGAGTCCTCGTAGGTCCTGCAAGTTAAAGCAAATGATGGAACCATCGTCCTTTTATTTTTCCCTTTACCCATCAATGGAATTTTCTTAAAATTTTCTGTTTTACGGTGACCCAGTTATTGGATGTGGAACATATTTGGTCATGTTCACTTGTAGACCAGTAGATGTTACTAGTTGGAGAAAGGGAATTGTGTTGTGATCATAGTTTGCGGTTGAAGTATTGCGGTTTGTTGCCATTTATGGTAATCATCTAATTTTATATGTACTGTTGTATGCATAGCTTCTTCATGGAGACATTTTGGTGAGTTTGAGGTTTTGTACAAAAAGAGTTTTTTTGGTAAGAGAAGCCATATTCATACACTTGAAAAGCCATTTCCTTCGCGAAATGTGAATATATGATCAACATTATTTACACTAAAACGTAAACAAAAATATCTAAATACATGTCTAACTAAAAAAGTCTTGAACACCTTTGCCGAGAAAAACTCGATCAGACAGCTCGGCCAAAATGGCATTAACAGTCAACAAAACGACACTGGAACCAGCAATGACTCCAAGCACAACGCCAGTAGTTCCCAACACCTTACCAAAGACTGGCCACTCGATCTCTCGGACCTCATCTGCCACTCCGCTCCAGAAATCAGGCTCCTTTCTTTCTATCATCGCCTTTTTTATCTCCTCCACCGCCAACCCTGACTCCTTACTACCGTCTGCCTTTGGGGTCTCGTCGGATTCCGCTCTCTCCTCCTGGCTCTCTTCAACCGCATTTATAAAACGTGGGTTTGGGGCTCTTGTTTTCAGTTTACGGATTGGAAGGAAATGGGAGAAAGAAGTGGTGAGACATTGGGATGATGCCCTAATTCTGTTGGGCAAAGTGGGTGTTGAAGACGGTGGCGTACGCAGCGGCTTGAGGGTTGAGAGAGTGAAAGCCATTTTTTTTCCTTCCTTTTGTTAAGCCTCTCTGTCTCACTGCTCCTAATGACTGCCAAGGGATAAGAAGGGAGTACCACTACAGACCCAAAGTACCTTTGGTGGGTTAGGCCCAGTTATGTCTTTAACATTTTGTCCTAAACCGAGCCCACTCGGATCCTCAACAGCTAAAAGTCCGAGTTAACTAGATTTCAAACTTGAACCGGTTCGGTCAATCCCAAACTAAGGCTAATTTTTTTAATTTGATATTTATATGTTAGTTTATTAATTTATAAAACAATTCTTACTAGACAAAATTTAGCAATATTTTCATAATTAACAAAATAACCATAATTATTTATTTGTATTGTGAGAAAAATTTTAAGAAATTTATTATTTAATTATATTTAAATAAGGATTATTTTGTGAGTAAATACTAAAGTTAAAGGTTAACTAATTTATGTATCAATTTTTATTTAAAAAAATATGAGTTAATCCTACATTTTACATTTTGAAATCATATGCTGAGATCTTGATAAAAATTAAAAGGCAATATAGGTTAGCTACACTAACAAGTTAAACAATGACTTTATTTTAATTAAAAAATTGCTTGAAATTATGGAATAAATTTTATTTTAATTAGGAATTCAAGTTGAGTTTAAAGCCAAACTGAAACAATTTGAATTAATTAATAAAAATGATGTTATTTTTAATGAAACAAAATGAAAATTGTTAAATTAATAAAAATAACAATGTATTTATTAAATAACACATTAATATCATTTACTTTTCGAATTGACGTGGATTATCATTCTTGCTTGTTTGAAATCGGTGATTCAAATTCAAGAGAGTTAGTCAAAGATGACAAATAGGTCTCCATTTGGTCCAATCTAACTTGAAGTCAGTATATTAGGTTAGTTTGATCAGACTTCAAGTTAAACCTTAGGGTTGGGCTCAGATTTGCGTTATTTAAGTTCAACTCAACCTAAAGCTCAAAAGTTATAGATAAAAGAATATCGTTCTGAGTAAAATAATGTTATTTTCTAATTTTACTTTAAAAACAAAAGAAATTCAAGCCAAACTAAGTTGAGTCAGACTTTGGGCTGTCGAACCCAATTAGGTTCAAACTCAGATGTTTAGGGCTGAACTCGAGCCAGATAAAAATTATTGGGCCAGGTTGCCACCCCTAGAGTCAGTAGCCTCAAAAACTATTTTACCAAACACGTTGATGATCCAAAACTTGGCATGAAACAACATTTCTACATACTAAGAGGGTCGTTGTCAAGAAAGATATCAAATTCCATTTTGTCTTGCCCCAATACATCACCATAACCAAACTTGTCTGATGGTTGAATCTCTTTACTTACTTGTGTAACACGTAACGGTACTTTAGTTACGTATCCTGGATCAAATGTGAAAGGACAAGAAACAAAGAAACGTGGAAAATACTTGATTTTGGTCTCCGTAACTTCAAACGAGTTTTTCGAAACCGAAACGAGCGCGAATCCACCATCGTCTTTACGAGAACTGCTCTTCAGGGCGCGGGTAAGGTTTGTCTACAATTTTCTCAAAACGTAAGCTCTTCTAACAGGTCAAAAATTCTTATGCTTACGATTGATATATCAGCAACTGCAGGAGACCTTAACCTTTATATATAGCATCCATATCGGGCTTTTCCACACAAAGCCGATATGAGTCCGATCCACACTGATTGAGTTCCACTTTATACCTAGGTTTCGTCCCATTGATTTATATCACTTATTGGGTCATTTTATTATCTTTATATGGATCAAATTATGTAACTTATTCTATAAGTTATTAAAAAACCAAAAATGCAATTAATAGTTGTCCAACTTTATGAGAAATGACAAAATTGTCCAACGTTCTCCCCCTTTGACAAGTATCAATTACAATTTTGACTCTAGTTTTAAAACAGTTTAGAAAACTCAGTTAAGCCACGCTACTAAATTAGTCGACGAAGTTTTAAAAACAAAACATTTGATCTAAAAATAACAAAAGTTCATCATTCCGTCCTGCAAGGGTTTTGATACCAAAAAGTATCAAATATATGTGTCATGTGTGACGCAAATTCAATATAATCACGTATACCTAATACCTCACTAATGTGGATGGGAAAATAAAGTGCGGCAAACTAAGATGATACTTTTATAATCTAAATTGTATCATCTTCATTTGTAGGTCTCGATTTCTCTAACTTTATACTAAACTGAATATGCAAAACTACATTAGAGAAATCTTGTTTTCTCTCACCAAATGTTAAACAGCATTAGAGAAAACTTGTTTCCTCTCACCAAATGCTAAATTGCATTAGAAAAAACCTTTATGATCTCCAATTGAATGATAAACTGCATTAGAGAATCTTTAAGAGATTAAAACTTATATCTCCCTATATCATGTCAAACTTCATAGATATCAGTTTAAATTTGTATGTGTCTAAATGACATAGGTACAAGGTCAATCTGTATATATGCCCAATGATCTTTAAATGCTTAAGGTCGAAACAAATCTTAAGACTTTTATATGTACGATGCAATGTATGATAACAAGTATTACTAAGGATAAACGATGATCATCTCTATTGATGAACCATCATACTGTCATAATACATCAAAATGTACAAATGTACATGGAGCAAACATAACGATCCCCTAACTAATAATGTCTAAAGATGTCAAATTACCCTTATTGTATACTTGTATTTCAAACACAAGTGGGTGAAGTTCTTTGGTTAAAGGATCGACTAACATTTCCTCAGTCTTTAAATGCTCCAAATCTTAATGTCACCTATTTGTATCAACACCTTTATGGCCAAATAATTGACCTTTAAATGCTAAGACTTTGTGATATTCTTTGTTGTTATTAAACAATATAGTAAGAAGATTACCATAGTACAACCAAATGGATCTAGACACTGAATCAACCACAGATAACTGAAAAATCAATTTTTTTAGTTTAACCGTCTGTGAAGCAACCCCATAGCATACACTTTGCATGCATAGTCGAGGAAGTTACTCGTGTCTACTTAACACACTTCCATGATATTGTACCATCTACAAACTTAAAACTGTAACCTTAAGTGGATTTTCGATCATCCAGACACATGACTAAAATCTGAATTTGAATTCCTTACAAGGTTTAGTCTGTTGACTTTTCTATATGTCAACATATAATCCTTAATTCCTTTTAGTAACTCAACACTCGCTTGACTACATTCCAATGGTCTACACCTGGGTTAACCAGATATTAACCAAATAGTCAAATGGTGAATGCAATGCCCTGCCTAGTACATAGCCGAGCATACATCAAGCTATCAACCGTACTAGAATATGGAACATTGATCATAACCTCTATTTTTACTTTATTCTTTGGATACTGTGCTAAAGATTATCTCTTACTATGAGAGATAGATGCCACAGTAGCCTTACAGTTAATTATATTAAACCTTTGTAACATATACTCAATGTATGCATTCTATGAGAGGCTTGATGAGTGTTGAGATCTGTCTCGGTGAATCTAAATACTTAGGACAGAAGATGCTACACCAAGGTCCTTCATGACAAAGTTCTTAACCAAAAGTTGCTTAACCTCATACAACATGGTCAAGTAATTTGACGTGAGTAATATATCATCCACATGCAGTAATAGGAAGATATCTTTGCTCCCCCTGACTTTATAGGATAAACATCTTTTAATTTTATTTTCTATAAAGTCGAAAGAGGTCATAACCTCATCAACTGTAAGGTCTCACTTTTAGGAGGTTTGATATAAACTATATATTGATCTGCATAACGCGTAAACCATGTTAGTTCTATTTGGATCCTGAAATCCTTCAAGTTGTACCATATAGACCTCTTCATAAAGGTCTTTACTCAGGAAAGTAGTTTTGACAGTCATCTGATGTAACTCTATATCATCATGAGCTACAATTGTCTTAATCACTCAAAATATTTCCTACGAGGATACAAGAGAAAAGGTAACATAAAGTCAACCTTTCTCTCTGAATGAACCATTAGACAACTGAATGAGCCCATAAACCGCTGAACTTTATCACAAATTCCTTTAGGTCTTAAAACTTCATTTACAATTGACAGGCTTACAATTCCGATGCAAATCGACTAGCTCCCAAACTTACTATGCTTCATAGATTGCATCCCATCACAGATCTGCATTGTGTCTAGAAGCAACTTTTGTAAAAGTAACTAGATCCGTAACATGTCTAATAGTATAGTCCTGTTCACCTGATAGACTATAAAATCAGATGAGATAGTAGGTCTCCTCACTCAAGTGGATTTACGTAACTGTATTAGATCTTGCATCCCCAGAAACCTCTGTATGCATAAGTATGAGTTTTTATTCTTGTACAGTCACAGTACAAAGACCTAGATCTACCGAATCTAACGGAATGAGTGGCGGGTACATAATAACTATAATATCTGCCATGCTATCTTCCGAAGGGTTAAAGAGCCCACTATCATCATAGACATTGTATTCTAGAAACTTAGATGTTTGTTATTCCACTATTATGGAACCGTACTAGAATATGGAACATTGATCATAACCTCTATTTTTACTTTATTCTTTGGATACTGTGCTAAAGATTATC
>JAOTAX010000115.1:87207-105624 GCA_025629825.1 Erythroxylum guanchezii | reverse complement strand
AATAGTTTTCTCAAAACGTAAACTCTCTTAACGGATCAAAGAATCTTTATGCTTACAATTGATATATGAGCACCTGTAGGAGACCTTAGCCTTTATATACAGCATCTATATTGGACTTTCCTATTACAAGACCGATATAAGTCTAGTCCATACTGATTAGAATCTATTTCCTATTCAGACTTTAAATCATTAATTTAGATTATTTATTAAGCCACTTTATTATATTTATCTGAATCTAATGATTTAACTTAACCGATAAATTATTAAAAAACTAAAAAAAGAAAAAAGAAAAAGTCAAACCACTTGCTCAGTACCATTTTCCTCCGCTGTCTTGTCAATCTTGTTGTATACAAAGATTACGAAAGATTTACAGACATGTCATGAACTCTTAACAGGGGTTCTCCATTTTTGTCCTTATCCATAGTTACAAACTTACAATTATTTTAATTCCCGTGTTATGTTCCAATATCTGTTTGTGACTAAGACAAACCATTTATTTTAAGACAAATTAAATTTATTTTATATTTAAAGAATCAGCTTCAATTAATTAATTTTCGTAAATCTAGTGTGTTTTTATTTATAATTTATTACCATTTAAATTGTCAAAAAGATTAATCACTAATTGATCAATAATTACGGTGTTATTAAATTTGTATAAAAGCATTCTAGGGCCGTCCTCACACTTTCTTCATACGTGTCGTTTATTGAAAAGTTAAAAACAAGACACAATTGATTAAGATTTAGATGTCTTTTTTTAAGGACCCTACACTTGTTAATTCATACAACGTCCGACTTGTACATTTGTCCTTTATGTGTCTATCACCTTTTGACATCTTCCACATCTGTCTTTTACATTAATCGCCCTTCTTTTTATTATTATTTTTTTACCTTTTTTCACGCCCTAATTAAAATAAAATATAACATCAATCAAGACCGTCCGTTTGCTGCCTCTTTAGGAGACATTAACTCCTATCATTAACATGACCGTTTATGTTTAACCAGTGGTGACTTTGGTTCACATAAAATATAAAGGAATTCAGGGAAATATATTTTTATACTTTTTAATAATAAAATTTAAACTGTTTAATCCTTTAGCAATTTTTAATTTAGTATTTAAATTTTTAATATTTTAGATTAAATTATTAAATTTTTATAACTTTAACAATTCAGTTAATTTATTAATTTAGTTAACTAAATTATTAATAAAACTAACGTTTTGATCTGAGTTATTAATAATATAAACAATTTGTCACTTAATTTAAAATTTTAAAAGTTTAGATACTGAATTAAAAAAAGCACAAAATATTAAACACGTTAAAATTTGTTATCTTTTTTAAATAAATATTATATTTTTATTCTTAATGTTAAAAAAAAAAACACTTACTCCCCTAAGACTATATTTGCAATTCGACCTCACCAAATGTCATGATTTCCTTCACAAATTAGTGTTAAGATCTAACAATAGAACAAGTGGGGACAAAAAGGTACACTGCAACCTTAGGTCCTTACCTAAACCAACTAACCTTGATATTGTCTGAAATGTAATACACTATACAATTAAAATTCTGCCGTTCTGTAGTAGTTAGAATCACTTTTGTCTCTCTTTTCTTTTGAGAATTGAGAGTAGCGTAAGTAACTTTTTAGATACTTTCTTTGTCTTTTCTTAGCGTTGGAAGACTCTCTTCTTCCATTAGGGTATTCTATTTGTGCTATTTACTATTTAGAAACCGGTTAACTGAAACAGAGAATCTTATGAGTTCAGATTTTCTGTCTAATTTTATGATGTCTTATTCTGTCCTATGAATCTCAACCATTTATTTATGTGGGCTCCGCGTGAATCCCGCACAAATAAACATGAGACCTACATAAATGAATGGTTGAGATTCATGGGACAGAATAAGACACTATAAAATTGGACAGAGGATCTTGTCTCAGAATCTTATACCCCTTTTCTTGTATTATGTGCAAAATTTAGTCAACTTAATTTTAAATTGATAATTTATTAAATAATTTGTATAAGTATTTACATACTTAAATAATAATAATCATAAATTCTATTGAAATATATATAAGTTTATCTATCATAGATTATAGTAATATCTTAAATAAATTTCATAATATCCCTTATAAATAAATCTATATAGTTTTGATTTTATAACATATGTTCCTTTACCGCCAATTTCTTTAAGCCTACACTAGATAGGGACTAGGGCTATACCGTATATACTTCGGGTACGTTGCTTGTCTCTTCTTAAAGGTATTCCTTTACCTTAATCTTCAGCCCACGAGGGAAGATACCAATGCCACGACGGTAAGAACAGCTGCACTTTTCATGACTATGTATTTTATGTTTTGTTTTGCGATAATTTAGGGAATAATTTATATAAAAGCATATAGGATATGTTTTTATATTTTAGAAATACTTATTTTCTAAGTTGATGAGATTCTTCATGTAGTAAACTCTGTTCACGTTAGTACGACCAACTATGAAGTAACCAAATTTGTTGGGTAACATTTTCTTAGAAGCCACCATTGAGTAAATATTCATACTAACCATCTTCTAGCTAGGTTTAACCTAATCTCATCCCTAATTACTATGAAATGTACGTGTAAAATGCATAAACTTTTCTTGTAGTTTAAGAAAATTTTATTCAAAAAAATCTATTCTTTTATATTTCGGTTAAAAATAACGATAAAGTACATATAGTACGTAGGGATGACAATAAGTCGACCTATGAATCTAAATTAAGGTGCTTTCAATGAGCTTGACAAACTAACTCTAGATTCAATTCATTTTGCTTAGAAGAGTTGAGTTTCGGAAATTCAGTTAAAAAAACGTTATTTTACACATTTAATTTTAAGAAAATTATTCCTAAAAAATTGACGCTTGAGCCGGCCCATTACTATTCCTAACAATATAAATGTCAGATGTGAATTAATCAAATGTCACTAATATGATAATTCAATTTAGCTTATAAACATAATTTAAACTAATTAAATTTGATCTGAATTAATAATTTAAGGTAACTTTAATAAATTATTAATTTAAGTGTGATTGAATTAGTTCGGTTCAAATTTAAAAGTTAGATTTAATATGTTATATAAATAGCATTTGATTGGAATAACTATGATGATCATAATGTGTGTATTTTATCGTTATTTTTTAATTACCGTGTAAAAGTATGAACTTTTTTTGAAAATCGTTAAATTATAAAGAGTTTTTTTAAAGAATTTTAAAGTAAAAGAAAAAGTTTCTTAAATTATAGGAAATCTTTATGTCTTTTACGTAATAATATGCATAGACTTCTCGTATATTTTAGATATTCCGCTAAATTAAATAAATTACTAGTTATTATTAAGAGTTAATTCACATATACTTTTCTGAATCAATAATTGAGGTTAGTCGTTTAGTTTGTGAATCAGATCTTCTGTCCCCAAATTCCTGCTTTCCTGTACCCAAAGCCTCTTTAGCCATTTAATAAATTTAATGGCTGAGGGGGCTTTTCGGGAAGATAATAAATGATCCCTTTAGTTTAAGGTAATTTCAATAACTTCAGATCCTCTGTTTAATTTTATGATGTCTTATTTTATCCCATAAATTTCAGTCATTTATTTATACGAGCCTCGCGTTTATTTATGCGGGATCCACGCGATATTCATATAAATAAATAACTGAAATTTATGGGACATAATAAAACACTGTAAAATTGGATAGAGGATCTTGTCCCAAGTTCAATGGGATTTTCATAAATAAAATAATATTATTTTAAATTACTAAATCTAATAATTATTATTACATAATGCATGGTTAAAAGAAAAATAGACATTGAGAGAAGGCTTCTCATGAATATGCGTGCAGATATCAACAACATATTTGATTGTGGATGCTAGGAAGGACCACAACACGCTACAGACAGATTCCAGAGGCCAGTAACCGAAGCTTTACTCTATCATCGCCAATCACCATTCTCAATAACACATATCCAAAGGGAAACACTTCACTGCAAAACTAACAATATTATGTTTTCTAAGCCAACACAGCTGCCATTTCTTACAGAACATAACAAGACAACAAAGATTACAGATTACCAATATATATAAGGTTTTAACATCCCACGCTTCCCTTGGTTTCCGAACTATCTATTCCTACAATATTTGACCCTTGTCTCTTCTTGCAGGAAAACAACAACCCTTTTCACCAAGGACTAGGTAATTCCACAAGAAACCAAAATAAGAAGAGATTCTAACATAATGGTTCCTCATTGAAAAAACAAAAAAGAGTAGACTATACAACTACTGGTAAGCATTGGTCTGCAGGCAATCTCCTGTTTTCCGGTGAGTGGAAATGAGCTCCGGTGAGGATGGTGAGGAGGATAGTAAGGAAATGACAATATCAGCAAAAGCAGAAACGATGAATTTGTGAGTGTGTTCAGGGTTCAACGTAAGATAACAAGACAGCAACTCGTGCAAGTAGTCCCAATCAGCCCTCACGTCACGCAGCTCTCTAGCATCGATCATCTCCTGCATTGAGTGTTTAAAATCCGAATACGGGTCCGGCGAATACTTCTTCACCGCAATACCTCCGCTGAGCGGCGACTGAGGCTCGGGAGCTGAGGTGAGCGTGGCCGGTGACTCGATGATGGAGTTGGAGCGGCCGGGGGAGGAGAAGAAGAAGCGTTGGGAGGCGAAGATGGTGGCGAGATCAGGAGGAGAGTCGATGTCGAAGTCGGAGTCGGAGTCGGAGGAGAAGGAGGAGTTGGTTGAGTGAGTGCTGAGGGACTTGGAGGTGGAGGTAGAGGAGAGGTCATAGACAGCGTTGCAGTTCTTGGTCATGGTTGAGGTTTCATCTTCTTCTTTGGTGGGCAATGGATGTGAGGATGGGATTGTTGTGGGCAGGCATTTGAGCAAGCTCTTCCAAAAGATGGTAGACATCTAAGCTCTTGGTAGTTGGTAGTCTGATACTACTCCAAACACAGAGAAAGAGAGAAGAGAGAAGAGTGAGCCTTATGAGTGACCATGGACATAATAAAAGAGGAGACGACTTTATGGTGGGGATTTTACTATTGAAAGACTTGAGGTTGCAAGACTTTCCTTGTGATCTAATCGTCTTTCTTTTCTCTTATCATTTTTTTATAGCGGCCGGTGTTCTTGGAATATATATATAATAGATAAATACATAATAATTTTTAATTCAACAACTCAAAAATTAAATTAAAATGTTAAATTAAAATTTTAGGCTTGTAAATGATAAAAATCACTATATAAAAATATATGAATTGATAGTTAATTCTCCTTAATTAATTGTTTTTAGAATGTCAAAATTTTTAAATTTTTTAATCTAAACTTTAAGTTAAAAATTGGGGACTTTACTTTAAAAATTGTATTTTGTTAATAGTTTATAATATAATTAATAAAACACATGAATATTAATATTTTAAAAAATATGTGATATCTTCTTTTCTAGATAATTCTTAATTATCTAATGAGTTATCACCTCTAAAAAAACATAATCACTAATATGTTTATTATAAGAGATTTAAAAACTACATGTAAGTTTTTATGTGATTTTATAAATTAATAAAATATTAATAAAATAAGATTTTAAATGATATTTTAAGAATAGAAGTAACATAAGATGTTTAAGGTTTAAAAGATTTACCTATATTAAACTGCCATAAAATTTATATATATTATAAAAATTTAAAAATTTAAAAATATAATTGAAGAAGGAGAGTATCTAAAGAAATTAAAATTTAATCAAAAAGATATTTTAAAATAAAAATTAACATATTTATTATGATTTATAAAAATCGGTTAATTTATGAAAATTTACCGATTGATTAATAAATTGATCAAATTTTAATAATAAAAGTTATTAAGGCAAATCAAATAAAAAATTAGCATTTATACAGTTGAATTGGTTGAATAAATTTGATTTTTTTAATTATTGATCTTAAATTGAATTTAATTTTTAAAGATTTGAATAATTAAAAATTTTAAAAATTTAACATCAAAATAAAGAAATTAAAAATGTATTTTTAAAATTTATTATCCTATTACCTTCAAATCGTTTCACACATTCTTATCATTAAGAAAGCAACACCGTTCAGCAGGGCAACGCAGAGATTTTAGTTGTGTCCTTGTGCAAACTACTTAGTTCAGAGATCTGATTGGCTGCTATGGTGAAGTACTTACCTTTTTCGTTGTTTCTCAGGAAGTGGAGCACCAGCTGTGAAATGTCACTGTTGAAAACAACATTTTTAACTGGTTAAGTTCAAAACTAAGGATGGAACAGACAAAAACAAACACATGCAGGTGTTTTCCCTTAAGTTCTAAATTGTACTCTGTTTTATTTTATCCCTTAGTTCTAAAATGTACTCTGTTTTACTATGATTTATAATCAATACAGGCACCGTACTCACATGCGTGATGATATCCGAAAAGGGAATAGTTTCAGGACCCAAAAGTTGGTGCTCTGTGATTGTTTCACCAATTAATATTAACCCATTCCATATATGTTCTCAAGGACTTCAAGGAGATAGAGAGAAACAGATTATTTCTCATTCACATAAGTTTGACTCCAATTGATGTGAATATGGTCATATTGAACATTGTGTAATAAATTCAGTGTACAGATACTGCTGCAGGTACATTAGCTTGCACCTTCGAGAGTAAAAACTCACTTCCCAGTTTAGGTACTGAGTCTCTCTGATAGTACGTAGGTCTCAACGCTTACATTAAGCTGAATACTCTGTTTCTCGCACCCACTATTTCCATTTCTGTATCTATGCTCTGAAAGCATCAAAGTTACAATAATACCATCAAAATAAGCAAAGAACAGGCGTAGAGCATATCCAACGACAATTTACAGAAAAAAAATGGTTTATGCTCTTGTCGAATTGGAAAAGAAAGAAAAGAGGCCCTGTTACCGACTTTTGCGTGAAAAAAGAAAGCATCTTTCTGGAGAAACAAATAAAAATGACAGCTTATACTGCAGTTTCTGGGAAACCCCACATTGCATTTTCCCCTCTTTTACCAAAATGATAAAACATTTTTCCGCTAAATAGCTCACGAGATGGCAAGTCCTATATCTTCTAAGAAACGACGGATTGTGACTTCATTCACTGTTAGGTTCAGAAATACACGTTTGTTGCTCTGTTTCAGAACATCCAAATGTGACCCCTGCTTTAATCATTGTGGACCCAAAATACCCACTAATAGTACTGAAATTATGCTCGCAGATGTAAGTCAGATGGATTGTATCACTTATTTTCGTTTGTATGTTACAAGTATTATGTTTTTCTAGATAAGTTAAGCCTCTGTTTCTAGCAAATAAGTCTTTGGTTGATTTCTAAAGCTATTATGAATAACTTCATTAATATGTAAGTGTAGATGTGTCTAATGTATTTACTTGTGAAGTAAAACTTTATTAAACATTTTTTTCATAAATTTTGAATTCTAAAAGGATTTTAAATTTTATTAGAAACATGATTAAGTTTATAAAGCTAGTTTATATGTAAGAAACCTATAATCTTTATTAAATTATTGATTAATATAGTGAAATTAATCACTCTTACAAATTTACCTTTTTGGGATACTTTGTAATTTTTAACAAGTGGTGTCAAAGCATAATTGAGATAACAAAGAATTTGATTGTAAGGTTTGAAATGAGAAAGTTCAATGAAATTGAGAATTTCTGACCATAACAAGAGAGAGTGAAGCATTTGTTGTTGAAAGAAGGCATGTTGGGGGGACTATGAGAGGATAAAACCATAAGACATGATGAGCTTGATTGAGAAGAGGCACAAGGCTGTACGTACAAGCAGTTAGAACCATTAGACTGTGATTGAAAAATGAGATCGTGTTCCACGATATGGATACTGCATCTCCTTTGGAGATATAGAAAAAGCCGAAAAGTCAATTTATGTTGATATCTTTCACAAATAAGTTGCATCTAAAGCAGAGTATAGAGACTAAAGATGCAAGAAGGAACAAATATGAAGCAACATATCAATGCAATACGGACATCTCGATATAAGTTGTTCTCTTCCAACGTTATAAAAGAAATTTCAGATGAGAATCAAAACAAACCAAACTAGACGATGAACTTGGTCGGGCCAATGCCTGAGTTTGCAAGTTCAAGATCCAATTCAAGTCTCATTAGATTTGAATAGGTTTTTACATATTGTCATTGTTACAGTATTTACAAGCACTACTTCGTGTAATATTCGGTGAACAAAACACGTGTATTTGTACTGATTCCCATTTGTTTTATTCTTGCAGTTGCTAAACATATAAACGGAGTCATGAGTGCCAAGCAAAGCCTAATCATCACGACGACTGGCAACCTCTAATCCATTACCTGGGCACGCAGAAGAAGGAACACAAGAGTGTCAGTCAAACAATATTTTATCCAGACACGAAGGTTCAAGTTAAAAGATAAACTTACCATCTGGATCGAAGAAGAACACTTGCCTAACTTTCCCATCAGGAAGGGATTTCTGAAAAGTATCTATTCCTTTTTCCTGAATTACGATAATTTAATTAAGCACTCTTGAAAAACAGCGTGTAGATAAATAAGCAACTATACATAATTATGAACAGGCTGATATCATCTACTTTGCCACCCTTTCATAAAAGGTTCTGTTCCAAAATTTCAAGATGAAATAGTAGGATTTGTTTACTGGTGTCTTGCTCTGCATATTTCAAGAACTAAACAATGTTAAGGGTGTGAGGAGGATGGGATCCATGAAGGGGCGGGGTAGCCCATTTGCCCATTTGCCCATTTTATGTCATCCATTCAAGTACGACAGCTCCTCAACAAATCGGAAGTTCCACAGGGATTATCAAAGGAAGTTGATTTTACATACAAGGAATCCTTAAAAGCCTCCATAATAACCGTCAATGCCTTACTTGCATATTGTCCATGACGCTCAAAAAACAAGTTGCATTTCCAGAACATAGTTCATCTAGTAGCTAGTTGACAATGGCTGCATTAAGTATTGTTTGGGTACACAACCTGATGTTGGGAGCATGTCTAAAGTAACACTAGAGTTTCTTGAGAAAACAGAGGCAAAAACACCCTCGAGAGTTCCAACTACAAAACATTACATGGGTGGTTCCCAAATGTGATTGATTATCCTCTTAAGGCACAAAGTTGCACACTAGAATAGGATTTCTCTAGCTCATGTGATGCACACACATAAATTATAGAGATTCCAACTAATGATACAGGAATCAAACTTCATGAAATCACAACCATGTTGCAAGGAAACAACCACAATGTTAACTAGTTTCACATCTTGGATGAAATACATCAGTACACTAGATAGCAGATAATAAGAAAATAAAGATAACAGAAACTTTGGTTACGTTGATGAAGAGGTATGTCATTCTTGAGTTACGGGTTATGCTACAGGTCACAAGAGTCATGTCTTTCGTGAGAGAAGCCAATAAGAGACTAAGAGATGAAGGAAATGGCAGATCACAAAAACCCCACAATTGTATTTGGTCTATCCTTCCTCTCTAAACCAAATTATTTATAATGCTGAAAGCAACTATTTCTGTGGTTAGCAACTATTTCTGTGGTTTAAGTATTCAGGACTACTTTATCTTAGAAATCAGTTTGCACATGCCTTGTTATAGAGTGACTGCTGACACAACTCAGCCAATAACAGAGAACTAATTATTCTCATCAAAGCTGCTAAATTTAAACTTCTATGACAATTCCAATTTATACAATTCTCAATCGATGTTGTTAATAGACAAACAAGAACAACTCATGAGCTTTATTACTTCAAACCAATCATTGTGGCACACAACATAAACAAGGGAAGACTGTTATAGCCATCAAGATTTTATGTAAAAGAGGGTGTAACCTGGAGAGAACGAACAAAAGAGTCGAAATTGGAGACGGAGAAGCAGATGTGGTGGCCTCGGGGAAGATGGGAGGGATCACGGACAGGCGAAGACGCGCTGTACGGACCTTCAGGAAGCTTGGTGGAGGGGCTCCGCTCTATGAGATGGAGAACAAAAGCGTTGTGCAAATTCAACCATATAACCTTGAAGTCTCCGAAAGCAGGACTCTCAATCTCCTCAAAACCCAAAATCTATAAATTCATACACACCCACGCACACACACACAAACAATCATGATTAGAAGAAACTCGAAAACCAGTTAATTATCATAAATAAATGAACAAATGAATAAAAGGCGACCTCTTTGTAGAAATCAGCAAGGCGTCTGACATTGGATGATTCTCTGGATATATGATTCAAGCTTACTCCTTTTGCTACTGCCATTTTAGTTCTGCGTATCAAGTCAAAGATTTCGCTCGTTTCTTACGAATTCTGATGGATTGCTTGCTTGCTGCCGCAAACCGCTTCTGTTAATGATCTGTATGCTTCATGCTTCAGAATGACGCCGTTTTTTGTTAACTTTTTCGCAGAGGTGGTGGTACACGAAATCAATCGAATTCAATCAAATTTAAAATATTTTTCATTTTAATTATAAGAAATTACACTAAATTGATTTAAAAATTAAAAGAGAACATGTTTAAGCAATATTGCGAATACTATACCAAATTTGGTATCGAATTGGATTTTGATAAGGTACTATACCGATACTGATTAATATTAGGTATTGTTTTAAGTAATTTTTTCAATTTATAAAATAGTCCCTAAATTTTTTTAAAAATTATAAATTATCCATTATCATATTGCAAAGTTGTATTGTATATTATTAATCATTTCTCAAAAATCATAATAATAAATAATAATCACAATTAATATGAAATAACAATAATTTTCAGATATTTTGCATATAAATAATAACCATAATTTTTATGAAAAAATACAATCATCATCATATAAATATAAAATTAAAAAATATAAAGTATTTAAAATATTACAATTACAATTTTCATTATATTAATAAATAATAATTACATCAAAACATCCAATAAAAAAAATAAATATTTCTAACTCTCAAATTATTACGATTTACAATAAGAGTTCAACAACCAAGTAGAATTGAAATATGAAACAAAACATATATTATTTAATTTATTATCAATTAAATATATAATATATTTAATTAATTAAAATGAATTATTACTAAAATTATAAATATCTTAATTTAATGTATAAATTTAATTTAATAATTATTAATAAATATACTTAAATTTAAAATATTTTTAAAATATATAAATATCAAATAAATTTTAATTTAATAATTAAAATATATAAAATAAATATTAGTTTATAAATAATAATTTTTAAATTATTTATTTTTAAAAATCAAATATTTTATTAATACTTTATTAATAAATATTATAAAAGATAAAAATAAAAATAAATTTAAATAAAATAATTTATTTTAAGTTTAATTTAATGTATAATTAATAATTTTGAAAAATTTTACTAATAAATCCCTATATTTTTCAAAATTTTCGGTATTAATTGGTATTATAGATACCGACTGATACTAGACGAAACAGACCGATATTGACCAGTATTTACACCCGGTACATTAAACACCCTTATTTCGTATCATTCTTTGATTGATAAGGTACGTACCGCCCGGTACCTGTCAATACGGAACAAAATTCATAAGATTGTGTTTAGGTGGTTTAAATATATTAAGAAGAAACACTTAGACGTTCCAGTAAGAAAATGCAAGCAGATTGTACTTAGAGATTATAACAAAAGAAAATGAAGTCCTAAGTAAAATTTGAGGGAGATGGGCAAAAATGATATAGCTCTTGCGAAATTTACAAAAACATTCCATAATAGAAAACTTTGGTGTACTAAAATACAAATAAAGTATCACTCTTAAAGAAATCCCTGGTGTTTTCATAGATTTGTTAATATTTTTATCTTAGATTTAGCCTAATCTTTTAGACAAGTACTAATCATTCTCCTACTCATTTACGTGATGATGATGATCATAATAATAATAATAATAATAATAATAATAATACGTGTTATTATTATTTTCATCATTTTTATTTTTTATTTTTTATTATCGTCATTATTATTATTATTATTGATTTCCTACTTATTATTAGTTATTAGTAATATTATTACTATTTTTAGTATTGTCATTTATTTATTTATTCTTATTTCTTGTAGGTCATTTTAGAAACATCTCTATTAGGGGGTAGTTGGTTGATGGGTTTGAGAAGGAATTAATAGATAAAGAATAAAAAGTGAGCGGTTGGTTGTTAATTATAATTATTGAGGCAATAGTTTAATATCTCACTTTTGAGAAATCCTTAATATCCTCAATTTAGTAGAGCAATGAAACTCAATCTTTAGTAGTGGTTTTTTTAAATAAATTTTTTTATACTAATTAGTTAAATACAAATAATTAAAATATAATATAATATAATAAAAATAAATAATTAATAATTAATAATTAATTAATTACATCATAATTAATTAAAATATAATTAATTACTTAATTACAATATAATTAATTTAAATATAATTTATTCATTAATTAAAATATTGTAATTAATTAATTAATTAAAATAAATAAATAAGTAAATAATTATATTATAATTAATTTAAATATAATTAATGAATTAATTACAACTCATTAATTGATCAAATATTGTAATTAATTAATTAATTAAATTATAACTAATTAAAATATAATTATTCATTAATTAAAATATAATTATTAATTAGTTAATGATAATATAATTAACTAAAATATTAATTAATTAATTAATTGCAATATATTTAATTAAAATATAATTCATTCATTAATTAAAATATTGTATATAATTAATTAATTACATTATAATTATTTAAAAAATAAATAAATAATTAGTTACAATATAATTAATTAAAATATAATTCACTCATTAATTAAAATATTGTAATCAATTAATTAATTAAAATATAATAAAATTTTATTTCTTAATATTTTTTACAAACTAATCACTACAATTGTAATGGTAATCATTTGTTCCTCTTAATCGACCATCATAATTATAATGATAATATTCATTCCCATTTTTAACTGTATTCATTCTCATTCCTAGTATCATTCCCCATGTGAATCTACCGCTCCCTTAGTTAGAAATAAGGCTAACTACACTGGACTTCTCCAGACCTTGCTTTAGCAGATTTTTGCTTTGTTAATATTGTTGTTGTACACTAAATTGATCTAAAATTAATAAGATTAATCATATTAAACCTAAAATTAAGTCTTCATAACTAAAATATGAAATCAATATAAATTTAAATAAAAAATTAAGAAATTCGAACTTATTGTTACTTTTATTTATAATTTTTATTTAATGTTATAATTTTAGTGAAGGGATACATCTAGTTTTAGCAACTCTAAGATTGATTTATTTATAAAATATTTTTAATTTTAAGTAATTAAAAATTAAATAAAAACTTTGTATATTTTATTAAAATCGAAAATAACCTCATTCTTAATTCTACTTGTGATCCAAAAAGGGCATAAACTCAATTTCCATGACCTAATCAGCGATGTAATAAAAACCTAAAATTTCTTAACTTTTAATTTAGGCAAATTTTCACAAGCACATAGCCATGGAAAAAGGGTAAAATGAGATTAGCAGACATAAACAAATGTTTGGCATCAATGTTAATTTGGTTATGTATGAATGGTAGGGAGGAGGTCGAAGAAGTAGAAGGAGAAGGAGAAGTAACGATGCAAGCAGTCTTATCGATCAAGAAAGTAACTCATTCATCGTCGAGACCCAAAGCTTCTGCTTTCCTTCTCCTCAACAACTACAGTTACACTCCTCTAATCTCTCCTTCTCCTCCCCACCAACAATTTGTGTTCTCCGTACATTCTGCAACAGGCACACTCCAAGACACCACTCCCTTGACCAACAACACCTCAAGTGCCAGACAAGTTGTTGTTTACTTTTCGGAATGGTTCAAACGTGGAAAGTCTCACCTTTTGGATCAGGTCTTCGAGATCCTTCACGATGACCATCACGGCGCCGCTCTCTCTCAATTGGGTCTCCGACTGAACGAGTCTTTTGTACTCCAAGTGCTCTCCTATGGGAAGGCCAAGAACGACGTGCTTTCTTGCCTCAAGTTCTTCGATTGGGCTGGCCATCAACATGGTTTTCGCCACACTCGCGCCACCTTTCATGCCATTTTAACTATCCTTTCCAAGGCCAAGCTCATGCCCATCATGCTTAAGTTCCTGGATAATGAGTTGCGACTCAAGTTTTTGAGTCATAAGTTCACGTTTTACTCCACCCTTGTGATGGGTTATGCATTGGCTGGCAAGCCCATGTTTGCTCTCCATCTGTTTGGTAAAATGCGCTTTGTTGGTCTTGACTTGGATGACTACACTTACCACATACTTCTCAATGCCTTGGTTGAAGAGAGTTGTTACGAGGCCGTTGATGTTGTTGCTAAGCAGATTGCTTTGAGGGGTTGCCAGCGAGAAGCTACGCATCCTATTATTCTCAAGAGTTTTTGTAAGCGGAAGCTATTCGACCAGGCCGAGGCCTACTTGCGCAGGGCGTTGCTGAAAGATGGGGGTGAAAAAGGTCATGACTTTGGTTTTGGGTATTCTTTGGCTATTCTCGTGGATGCGTTTTGTAAAAATGATCAACTTGATAAGGCTAGCCAACTGATTGATGAATTAAGGAAGTTGGGTTCGGTGCCTATGAAGCCTGCTTATGACATGTGGCTTAGGAACCTTGTTCAAGTTGGGAAGATTGACGGTGCTTTGGAATTTCTACTGAGCATGAAGTCTTCAGAGAATTACGTTCCTGAGGTCTTCCGCTATAATACTTTGTTGTGTAGACTTTTGAGGGAGGACCGACTGGGGGATGTGATTGATCTGCTGGTCGAGATGATAGAAAATCAGATTCCTCCTGACATGTTTACCATGAATGCTGCACTGTGTTTCTTTTGCAAAGCCGGAATGGTGGATGTTGCACTTGAATTGTACAATTCCAAGTCAGAGTTTGGGCTCTCACCTAATGGCATGGCTTATAATTATCTTATTAATTCCTTATTGGGTAATGAGAGCACGGGCGAAGCTTATCGTGTTCTGAAGAGTTCTATGGATCAAGATTATTTCCCTGGCAGGAAAACATTTACCATACTAGCTGACGCTCTATATAGAGAAGGGAAGCTTGATAAGATGAAGGAGCTAGTTCTTTTCTCATTACAGCGTAATTTTATTCCAAATGATTGGATATACGATAGGCTTATATCAGCTCTATGTCGGGCTAGGAGGGTAGAAGATGGTTACTTGATACATGGGGAGCTTAACAGATTTAATAATGTTGCAAAAAGCACTACTTATGCGAAATTGATTAGTGGTTTGGGCAAGATACATAAGGGAGATGTTGCTGCCAGGCTTCTTCTTGAAATGCAGGATAAGGGTCATAAGGCAACGCGACCTTTGTTCAGAACTGTTATTCGATATCTGTGCGCTACAGAAAATGCAGAAACCAAATTCTGCAAATTGCTGGATATGCAGCTCTCTCTTCATGAACCTAACAGTCACATCTACAAGTGTTTCATTGATGGAGCTGGCCATGCCAAAAAACCAGACTTGGGCAGACATGTATATGAGATGATGTACGGGAGTGGGATTAAGGTAGACTTGAGTTCTGACATTCTCATGTTAAAGTGTTATTTAAAGAGCGAAAGGATTTCTGATGCTGTAAATTTCTTTGATACTTTGCGCCATAGAAGGAGAACCATCAGCGGAAAAGTTTACAACACTATGATTGTTGGTCTCTGTAGAGTCGACAAAGTGGATTTAGCTTTAGATTATTTCAGAAAAATGCAGAATGAGGGATATAGTCCAAGCATTCAATGCTTTGAAGTGCTTGTAAACTTGTTATGTTGCATTAAGAGATATGACATGGCAATAGATCTTACTCATGAATTAGAGAAAGTGGGGCGTCCTATTACGCCCTTCATAGGTAACACTTTTTTGTCGTATGCCTTGAGGAGTAAAGAACTTTATGACGCATGGGTTCAATACAGAGAGGCACAGGATAAACTCCCCTGCAATCTGTTAATTCTTGGCCAACTTATCAGTACATTTTCTGGCCGTGTTGCTATGCACCAGGAAATTGGCGATTTGGAAATGGAGATTCAAAGATGCTTCCCGGTTAATGTGTACACTTTTAACATATTGTTGAGTACAATAAGCAAGAGAGACATAGACTATGCTTGTGAAATGTTCAGTAGGATGCAGTTTAGAGGATATGAGCCAAATCAACGGACATATGGCATCTTAATAAATGGCCTTTCTGAGAACAAAAGGACGGCTGAGGCTGAGAGATTGAGGGATGAGATGTTTAGGAAAGGTTTGATCCAAGTGAATGTTTCAAATTATTGATGTGATGGTAAGAGGATCTTCACGTCAAAACTTATGTTCTACAATTTTTTATCTACACAAGAGAATTGATTAATTGTCATGCATTTTGTATTATTGTGTTCCCTAATCTTCACTGTTACCATCACCAATTTTTTATGGGAAACATTGCAAGAAAATACTGACAAGTCAGTAGCTACTAGCTAGTTTTACCGTGTACATAACATTTCATCAAATGAATGTTGGAAAATAAAGAAGTTCGATAATTCAGGGACAGAATTTAATAGTGTTCTCAATGGTTTTAGTCATCTATCAAGAGAAGCTTATATTTTTTAACGTGATTTTAATAAATGATTTACTTATGGGAGTTGTAGGTTTTATATGTGGTGAACAAGTTCTGTTGTTACTTTTCAAATCTTAGACTCTAAATTTAGCCCATCTACAAGTCTTAGTAGAAGAGAAATGGTAAAAGAAAGTTTATCTTGTGCATTTTTTTAATTTAATATCTTAGTTTTTACCTGTAGTTGTGTGTGCTTCTCCTTATCAGGTAAGATCAGTTTCTTCTTGTGATCTAAGTTTGCATTTTTCTTTGTTATGAATTGCCATTACATGCAAAGTAAGTCACCTTTAGGTTTTAAAGGACTTAAAATGCTTCTATTAAAGCATTTATTGTTTTTGTTTTTCTCTGCAAGAGGAGTTTAAGTTTTCAATTTCTCTCATTTCCCAGGTAATTACTAGAGCTGGTAAAAGAAGCTCTGAACTAGTAGTTATCCTTGCTTCTCGATTATCTTTAGTTTAATACTGTTGATACTTTCGATTATATCCTTTGCTTTTATGATGATCTTAAGATCTGCTGTTTCCTAATTTCTATCTATTTTACTTTAATCCCTTGTGGATATGGTGATATATTGAGGTTGCATATGTTGGGATTGTAGACATTTGTTCCAACATGAAGTCACAAATGCCTAGCCTCTACAAACATTCTCCTTTTTCTTTTCTGATATTGTAATAGGGGATGGCGAAAGTGCTTCAAAACTTGTGGTCTTGGGTTTCTGTCAGTGAGCTCCGAAGCTGTTATAAGTTGGGACTCACCTGTTAGAACTAAGTATTTTTGGTTTTGTAAGCCTGTAAACTCTGAAGTTGTTAGGTTTGACTCACTGTTAGATCTAATTTTGCTTTGTTGCAGTGAAATGAATTAGGTGATCATCTTTTCTTTGACTAGGTACTTGTCATCTACCTGATTATATTCCCTTTTCTGTTAGTTCAAGTGCATAACATCTTCGTATTTGTGTGTTATTTGAGTGTTCTGAAAAGATTGACCTATACATTTCCTTGCTTGGTTCTAAGTTTTTTACTCATGCTGGTGAGTCGTGAATTCTGATCAGAGCATGCACTCCTGTAGAAATATCCCTATAATTTGTTACAAAGTCATTGGAATATTGGTTTCAAGTCTTCAACATGTAAAAGAAGCCAGTATGTCACTACTATATCTTCTCAGATCTACTTCATATTCTAAAAGGTCCAAAATACATCGTGTTCATTACCAGATCTTTGGATTTTTTTTAAAATTTTGTCAATCATATTGAGCATGGAATTTGATAGAGATGGATAAAAGAAGAGAACTAATATATTTCCGAGCTTTTCAACATTTACATAAAATGAAAGATAAGTGGCATCATCTCTTACGTTTTAAAGACATTGTATAAATATTTACTATTTTTAGTAAGAAGCTAATTTTGTTTTCTTTTACTAATGAAGTGAACGTGTATTTATACCTAATTGGCATTTTAACATGAACTTAGGTATTAAGCAAGAAACCCTTACAAATACCTGTCCAGGAAGCCAAGAACTCTTGTGATATATGACGTGAGTGTCACTGGGATGATATATTAACAAGAAAAGTCATGTAAACTTTGTTGAAACTATTGCAAGTAAACAAGTGTTTTGAGGATAATATAGTGATATAGCATTACCAGTAATCTCCACAAGAGCATCGACTATCCAGAAACCGATGAAATCGATTATTATCTCTAACAATGATTTCTCTGCCAACAATCCCAGAAATAAATTTA
>JAOTAX010000115.1:64564-76892 GCA_025629825.1 Erythroxylum guanchezii | reverse complement strand
AAAGCAAACTAACCTAATGAAAACAAATCCATTAAATAATAAAAAGGAAATTAAAATTAAATTACTACTAATTCTAAAAATAAAAAACAAGACAAAAACAAATCCATTAAATCCATTAAATAATGAAAATAAATCCATTAAATGACCCTAGCAGAAAATGTCCTCACCCTCACGAGACTGGCAGAATACGTTATTAAAGTACTGTTTTTTAAATGTAATTATCTATCTATGGGTTTACAATAATAATAATATTCATAATAATAATAATCACAATAAGAATAATTTAAATAATAGTTATTATAAATTATATAATAATAAATAATAAAAACGTTACGTTTCTTTCATCATTTATATTATTTTAATTGTTTTGAAATATGATAATTGTAATTTTCTTATAATTTGTTATTCTAGAAATTATTGCCGGAATTATTAATACTTGTGCTAATTTTATATCGGTTACTATTATTCACCATTTTATTATTGTTAAAAATTATTATGGTTATTTAATTATTCTTATTAATTATTTTTATCATTTAATTATTCTTATTAATTTATTGATAAGTGCTAATTTTATATTCGTTAGTATTATTCACCATTATATTATTGTTAAAAATAATTATAGTTACTTAATTATTCTTATTATTTTAATTGTTTTCAAATATGATAAGTGTATATTCCTTATTATTATAAACCATTTTATTATTGTTAAAAATTATTATGGTTCTTTAATTATTTTTATTAATTTAATTGTTTAAAGTTTTGATATTTATTAATTTTCTACTTACTCTTATTCTTATTATTAAAAATTTTATTATTTATTAATGATATTAAATAATATCATTAAATTGCTGATTATTTTTAATTTAGTTCTTAATAAGAATAAGCAACAAAACCATATTTCCAAAAATCAGGTTGTTTTGGAGTTGCAGCAAAAATAACGTATAACAATAATGAAAAGTAGCTTTGAATTTGGCTTTGCAAATGGCGTCTATGGGTGGGTCCTATAGATGATGTCTATTTAAGAAGAGAGCGTTCAAATTTTAACTTAAAAACGATATCGTCTTATTTAAGACATAATAGGATTCGACAGAAGATCTGAACTCTAAGTAATTAGTAAACATGACTACGAGAATGAATGCAAGTCCCCATAATTGAATGCAAGAATAAGATCACTACAAAAGTTCAATTAGATACGCATAGTTTTGTTCGAATTCGTATTTAAATTTGTTTAGATTTTGTAAGTATTGACTTTTTTTTTTTGGGAAACGAAACCATTGTTCTTTTTAAATTTATCATCACGTCAAAAATAAAAATGATATCATCTTTGGTAGAATTACTCTTTGATGGACTCAAATCTAACTCAATGAAGATGAAGTTTTGGGGCGTTAATAAACACATTTTTTTACTACAAAAGTCTTTAAAAAAATAAGTGTTTAGCTGTAAAATAAAAAAAGTATTTCTTTAATACACATGACTTTTTTGACAGTCAAAATATAACTTTTTAAAAAGCTTAAATTTGGAGTTTCTAAAAAAAACGTTTTTTTAGGTAAAATTTTCAGATCAATTAATGAGCCTATTTTTTAGTCCATTTTACTCTTAAGTGTTACACATAATTCTTACAATATCTACAAACTTATTTTTCTGTTTATTAACTATTTACTCAACTTAGATATTTATTTTAATATTTATATAATATTATTTAATTTTTTATATGTTTTAATATTTATTTTCGATATTTATTTATTTATGTTATAATATATATAAAAGATTTGATTAGATATATTTTCATTTATGTTTCATATGGTTTAAAATTATATAATAATTAATATATTGTGTTTTGCATATTGTTTAATATATTTTAAATAATTTTTATATGCATAAATAATTTTTATTACAAAATAAAATATAGTTAAAATTAAAAGTATTTTTTATTTTTATGTTGTCAAATAATCTGCTGTATGAAACTCTTTCAAAAAAATTCTTTTTTAAATGACAATCAAACAGTTAACTAACTTCTTAGAAAAACTCCATAGACAAAAGTTTTACAGAAAAAAAGTTCTACTAACAAAAATCTATTGATATAAGCCCAACCAAATAGAGGCCAACATTAATAAATTTTAGTCAGACTCGCTACTTTAAATCACTATATTTAATATAAAAATTTAAGATCTAATAAATAAAATTTAATTTTACTTAATTTTGAACCAAAATTAAATTTTAAAACTTAAATTTATTTTTTTACCTAAACGCGTTAACATTACTAACCCCAATTATCAGAATTTTCATTTACCTGAAATTCTAAGGAAAACTCGGTCAATTATTCAATATCCATACACCGACTTCGTACGCGCTTATCAACGCGAGTGGGAAAACGTTTTCCCTAACAAAGGGAACCATGAGTTCAGTTCAGCGAAGTCGAAGAGGGCCTTTAGACAGATCCAGAGAACCATATATATGTATAGATTCCGACCAAGTCCGAGGTAAAAACCTGAAGTGAGGGGTAGAATGGGCATTTCATTATCTTCATCCAGATTCAAATTTTCTCCTCTGTTTAGTTCTTCACGCTCTTCACAGGGCACTTTCCGTAAATAGCAATAGCTATTTGTACTTTCTCCTCTTTCTCTCCAAATCACTCTCTTTGTACCTTCTGGAATTGAATTTGTTATTTTTCTTCCTCTACTCACAGGTAAAGAAAACAGAAGAAATTGCATGTAGGAATTCTGTAAAACCCTAATCTTTTTGTCTTACTCAATTTCTTTTTTTATAATTTTTTTATTTTGAATTATGTTAAAAGATTCTTCTTGGGTGATGGTTGATTATTAATGGGTTAATACGTCCCCAAATATTCAACCTTTTTTTTTATAAATGTTTTTCCCTTTTTTTGTGCAAAGATCTTTTTTTTTCCCCTTCTATGGCATAGTTTTACCTCATCATTGGTGCCTACTGGGTTCCCAAATTTGAGCTCCCTTGTTGATTACCTTTTATTGAAAACAGTATTTCTAGTAGTAGCCCGCACGGGTAGCCCAGTTGGTCATTGAGAAGGAAAGTGAGTCCAAAGTATTTCTAGTAGTAGGGTTAAAGCTGCATAATACCAGACTTTCCTAAACCTGGATCAGTCGATACTTTCAGTGGTTGTTATTGTTATTTTGTTGATTGCCCTTTTGTTGCGATTGTTTCTCTAGGCCTGAGGTTTTCGTTGCTTGATTGAATCAGGTGTTGTGTGTTGGTGACATTGGAAATGGAATCTATGGACATTGATAACGAGAATATTGAGACCCCATCTGGATTGAGGGAGAATGGTTTTCGTCTCAAAAAGGTCTCACCTGAAGAGAGTGGTGAAGGTTTGCCATATGCTCCTGAGAATTGGCCGAATCCTGGTGATACTTGGAGATGGAAGGTAGGGAGACGGACTGCATCAAGTGGCTATTTTTTGGATAGATATTTGTATCTTCCTCCTCGTCTTCGTGATAAGGAGATTGCAGCAGGAAAGAAGAATTTGATATTTGCCAGCAAGCTTGCAGCTGAACGATATGTTCGATCTACATTTCCTTCTGCTGATGTTGATACATTTTTTGCTTCCTTTTCCTGGAAGATTCCTTCCAAGCATGCATCTATAGATGGTCAGTTTCAGAATGGCATAATTCATATTTTGACTTGGCGGCATTCACTGAAGATTCACACATGCGGTTGATATAAGTTTATTATTTGGGTTAACAGTGGAATGTCCTTGGCATTTGACTAAATCTATGCATGATGATATTTAGACATTAGACTGCATCGGATGTGGAAAATGTGATCTTTCATGATTTTTCGTCATTTATGGGGGTAGTTTCATTTGGTATTCCGCCAAAAGATTGTTAATGATTTATGCAATTTAGTGTTGTTCTGGAGTAGCACCAACATCATAGTAGCTTGATGAATCATGTAATAACCAAAGCTTAACTGAGATTTTCTCCTCAATACTTGGAAGTGAAAATGTCAATGCTCAATCCCATTTATGTGAAACTATGTGAGCTCCAGCCATTATGTTGTTTCACTATATGCAATTTCGAGTCACTGAATTTGTTGCCCGCAGCAAGAAACATTTGATGCCATTAGAGTTGAGTTTGAAATTTGATTGCACATACTTTATGTAAACTCATTGTTATAAAGTTTTCATGAATGATGCATTATCATATTTAAGTCATACTCAATTTTCTTCTTTGTATTTCATTCTTGAGATTTGACCTGGCACTCTTGATAATTGAGAATGCTCTCATGTCTTTTTAAAATTTCTACCGTGTATGTTGCTGAATCTTCATATTCAAGGTGTTTCCTCCAATTTGTTTGTGGTAGCTTATTTTAACATCTTTAACTTCAGCCTTGAAAATTTCTCTTTTCTAACTAATTGTATTACATCAGATAAAGTGGACAGATACAATGTTCTTCCTGTACCTTCTGAAGAGGCAACGGATCATTCTTTATCTGATTTGCAATCAAATGGAGGAGGATGCAGGGCTGGAAATAAGATGTGCAATAGTATTGTTGAGTTAGTGGAAGACTTGCCTTTTGCTGCTATGCCTTGTGATATTTGCTGTACTGAGCCTAATTTTTGCCGTGATTGTTGTTGTATTCTCTGTTGTAAGACTGTAAAATTGAACCACGGAGGTTACAGTTATGTGAAATGTGAAGCAATTGTGAGTGATGGTTTCATATGCGGGCATGTTGCCCACATTGACTGTGCCCTTCGAACTTACATGGCTGGGACAGTTGGAGGAACAATAGGTCTTGATGCTGAGTACTATTGCAGGCGTTGTGATGCAAGGACAGATCTTGTTCCACATGCTTTGAGAATTATGCAAACTTGTAAATCTATTGATGCCCGGGGTGAAATAGAAAAACTTTTAAATGTTGGCATCAGCATATTACGTGGTTCCAAGAAAACCGAGGCAATTAGAACACTGAGACATGTGGATTTGACATTAAAAAAGGTAAATGCATGATGTTGATATATGGTACAAGTATACTAACTTCCATACTTTTGTGAAAAGCTCGTCCTTATTACTTCAGATTACTTATTATTTGCATTAAATCAGCTCAAGTGTGGGACTAGTTTGGAGGACATATGGAAAGCAGACGAAGACTTCTCAGCTATCCCCAGTGGTAATTCTCTTCAGTTCATCTCTATTGGAAACCATCATTCGTAACAACATTTTCTTTATTATGTATTGACACAAATGAAAGAAATGAGGATGGAATAATTAAGTCCAGTTACATGTATTCAGTGTTTTAACTATATTCATGCTTGTTTTTGACTAATGGGATCATATTCAGAACCTGTTGCAGATGGGTAAGGTGCTTTATGAATCCTCAGTGTTTTATGCAAAGGGGTCATTGATTCAATAGTCTAAGTTGTTTGTTTTGAGGACTGTATCTAATTGGGTGATTGATTAATGTATAACCCCATATTGTCTATCCGATTCTACTCTGATCCTAATTTTTCCTAAAAATTACAAGATCGATGTAAGTTGTGAGGGGAAAAGTATTCAGATAATATAATTGCTTATTATGTGTGAAAGATGATAGAAAAATATAAATTCTTTGAGGGATTAACTAGATGAATTGATGATATGCTAGATGTTTTGTCAAATTCAAAACAAGAATGTGTTTACTTGAATGAAATTTAATTGCAAGCTTTGTTTCGGTGGTTGATTCACTGCAAGATCTTGTAGGATGCTCTTTCTTTCAATGGTTTCACACAATATTATTGCTGTAGTAGATCATTCTGTGTAAACCTTGTATTCATTCTTTTAATATTTTTATTCCTGGATATTGGCGTCAAATAATTTTGATCGTTGTATTCATTCTTTTTGTTCTCTACTCTTTCTCCTTTATTTACATTTACATGATATTAGAGTTGGTTTTTGCTTAGAAACCTAACTTCTTTACCTAAACAATTTTGATAGAATCTATTGCTGCTGTCTGAAACTTTAGCCTAAACATATGCTATTGGAATTTATCACCAGTGAAAACCTTTGCTATAAGATTTCTGTGTGGAACACTGTTATATTTTGGATGATAGATAAAAAGTTGCATGTGAGCTATAAGAGACTGCTTTTCAAGGATGGTTATCTTTTATGATATTTCAGCTTGAATAGAAATCTCATGTTTTGTGTTTCCTACACCTTTACATTTTCACAGTAGTATTACCCAACTTCTAACTACTTATGATGTTCTTTTACTCTGTTTCTCTTCCAGCATGATAAATGATCTACTTAGCTATTCAATTGTTGATATTTTCATTTGTCATAACAGGTGCTTCTGCCAACGGAAATGCTACTCTAGGAGTTACTACTCATCAAAATTTTGTAGATAATAGAATGAGCTTGCCATATGTGTTATCCAAGTTTACCGATTTCTGCTCTGAAAGTCTTAAGCTTGATGATGAGATTGACCATGTTCTGGAGGCGCTACAAATAGCGCAAGAAGCTGAATACAAACTTGCAGAGGAACGACTTTATGCTCAGAAGAAGTATCTCCAGAACTTATATCGGCAATTAGACAAAGAAAGGACCGCATTGGCCTGTCGCACAGGGAAAACCAGCACAAATGCCTTATTGAGTGCTGTTCTGAAGGGGGTGGATCAAGTAAAGCAGGAAGTTTTGAAACTTGAGCAAATGAAAGAAGTGTACAAAGGATTTGGAAGGACCTCCAAAGCAATCCTGAAGGAGCACTTTGGTTTGGAAGTTGAGGACTAAAGTCCATAAGCTGTAAAACATTTCAAATTTTCCCATTGATCTGCCTTCTTTGACCTGATCACCTTTAGGCTTTCAGAGTACACTTAAGGTGGCATTTGTTACTGAGCCCAAATTGAGGTTTGGCTGTGTCATCACGAGTAATACTGGTGTCAAATGTGACAAAGAAGAAAGAAGAGCACATCTCTAAATTGTTAAACAGACTGCTCAGTTGCATGTGAAATTTGAGGAAAGATTTGTGCAAGAGTTGATAACATCTTAGTGAAGAGGCTTCCCAAAGATGTGGAAGAGTGCAAGTATTTGAGAATAGAGGATTTCAAGCAGCTTTGGGCGACCGTACTGATGGATACGAGCAATTCTTCCTTTCTGTATGGAGAAACCAATTTTGATGTACAGTAATCCTGAATCTCTATTGACATGAACTGGAGCTCAAGCTTGGATCAAGTTGTGTTTCAAATTTGATTTTCGTCGGTTTTTGGAATTCTACACTTGGCAATGTTATACTGTACAACAAAGAAAAGCTTCTCATGCTTCCAAGCAAGTCCTGGATTACACACATCAAAGACACGTTAATATCTAGAAATGAGATCTGGTAATGGAAATGATTAAACTAGCCGATGATTGTGTAAAGCTTTTAACTGGGCTCCACTCTGACCGTGTAATGACATTTGGAACAATTTTTCAGTAAGAAGTTCAGAATAAATGCAAAACCAAGTTTCAAACTACAAGACCTTTTTCGTCCTCTGCACCTAAGAAGTGCCATATATGACAACATTTCAGCGGAAGTGAAAGAACCATTGTCCTCCCACTGTTATCCCCTTGAACGTGGCATTTGTAGAGAAAAAGTGGGAATTAACTTATCTCGTGGCCGAAAGGAATTCAAAACCTTTTAGGACGACCTTCCATAGCCATTAACACACGAGTAAACATCACAATGTTTAGACAGTCCTTAATTTGCTTACAAGACACCCGACATTTGAAAAGGACCTGAAAGCACATCTTAAAAAGTTTCATAATGGAATCCACGAAAGAATGACCCAAATAATCAAAATGCTGATCAGTTGCATTCATATGTGATGCTATTTATATCGATGACAGAAGTTCCGGTAGACTAAACACGTATGCTGCAATAGGCAGCAAGCTCACACCAAATGTGGAACAGCGGCTACATTTGCAGAGCAGGAAAGCAGATTATAGCCAGTGATACAATAGGACAATGTTATCCTTAATTCATGTGGTGAATTGGAATAAAGGGGAAAGGGCTACACATCAATAATGTTGTAGCTGATTCGATATTGAACTATATTCAGCCATTGCAGAAGATCAGAACTAAGTCAAAAAGCTAATACCTAAGAGTTGAAAATCTCTGGAAAGATTAGAAAGAGAAGAAGGGCGAGGGGACCAATATGTGTTGGAGCAGATAATTGCAAATGTACTTAACTAGTCAAATTTGAGATGCTATATCTTTTGTCCACATCTTTAAGACTAAGAAGTTGATGATAATATCATTTCAGGAAACATAAAGTGATTTACCAACTACTGCATTGAAAGAATGGACTAACTGTAACAGGAGGGAGATGTCTCATAGTGAACCCGTCAAGTGCATTGCTTTGATGCGACAATTTCATCTCTAAGTTACTAAAGAAGCATCAATGCAATTTTACAAGGAAAGGCAGCATGAGAAAGAAGTTTGTACTATCCATAAGAACCACTATAAAGTTGCACAAGGAAGTCTCAGAACCACAAAGGATAACTGTTGAAGAATAAGATGTCAAACAGTGTAAAGAAGAAAGCGCAATAAGATGACTTTTCAAAAGACAATGCACATTACAGTCTGGAAAAGTTTGATACGGTATATTTAAAGAAGAAATGGAAGATTTAGGTCCATGACGAGGTGGCTTTACAAAGATTATATATGGCAGGTAAGAAGCAGATCATCTTAACCATGAAGGAAAAGAGGAGGATACATTAAAGTACCAATATAAAAGACATTGTATTGCCACCACCACCTTGCAGAAAAGGAATATAAAGATTAAAGAGAAGAAAAAAAGTTTGGTGTCTGGCGAGTATAATTGGGCACCATTATTAAATAAGAAAATTTTTATTTATAAAGATATCATTACTGAATGATGGCCATGCAGCTGGTCCTAGAAGAAAAAGGAATAGCTTAACACTATTATTCCACACAATTGGAGAAGTTAAAAGCCAGAGACAAAAAGGATCCAGCCAACACGAGCAATGAAGTACTTTATAAACAGGAAAAAAAATGGAAGAAGAGAGTTCCCTTTTTTCGTTAAGCCAAGCTTTACATGGATGAAATCCTAGAAGTAATAGAACAAAATACTAATCAGGAACCCTATGTCTGAGTTGAAACATTAATCTATCAATGCCAACACAATTATGATGATTTATGCTCTTTTTCTCCAGAAAAGGCAAAAAGTTTGAAACTAAACTAATGGGAAACCCATAGTGGCTGGTGCCTGGTACCTGGTGCTGACAAACCGAAAGCAAAACCATCCATGTGCTAGAACTTTAAAAGGTAAATATATATCTCAAATGCCTATCTTACACTTCTTAGCCATCAACTTCCTTATGTAAGAAAATCCATATCATAAAACTTACTAGCCATCAACCTCATTATTAGGAAAAGTAAGAGAAAGCTTGCTTGATTCATTCGACAATGAAAGCTAGTATACGAAAGACTAACAGCATCCACCGGCAATCTTAAAATCTGACATCCAGAAGAACATAATTCAAGGTAAAGAACCAAAATCAAAAAGGCTAGAACCAGTGATTATCACTGTACAAGCACAAGCCTAGCATTGTTATTGTTGTTATTATTTCCCATACCTCCTCTAAACTCCCCATCATTACCAGTCCCCTCACTGCCCTCATCCCCCTTTGGCACCGTCACGATCAACTCACCGTCGGCGAACACCGCGCTAGCAAGCTCGGGCCTTGTGGAATCCGGCAACCTAAACCTCCACATATCCAATTCCAAATCATTCAACGAAGAAAACTCTAGGTACCCATTTGGCCTAATCACGATCTTAGTAACCCCAGGGTGGATTTCAATTGTATACGCTCTCATCTCTCCAATATTGTCGGTTTCCGCCACGAACCGGAAACAATCGGAGCTTTCCTCCACCGACACGTCAGCATCTGATCGGAAAGGGAGCTCCAAAACCCGACTAAAAATGTGGGGTAGCCTCCTTAGCTTTTTGTGTGACCCACCAGCAGACGAGTCTCTTTGATTATTGTTGCCAACGTTTCTGTAGTACTGGATTGTGATGTTGTTCCTTTTCTTGGGAGTCGGATGCACCTTCATAGCTCCTCTGTTTCGGCCAAAGATTCGATCTTTCTTCTGGATTTCGCTAAGATTTTGATCTTTGCTTCGAAATTGGGGAGAGAACAAGCAGCAAACAGAGAATGGGCTAGAATTAATAGGAAAACGAAAGATGCTGAAGTGATAAGATATGGGGGAATTGGGTAATGGGCAGGATTCAATATCTTTAAGGGATTGAGATTGTGTTTGTGGAGAGGAAAAGGGAAAAAGGTGATCTAATCACAAAAGGAATGGAAGTGGTGGAGTTTCTAAGAGACAGAGACAGGGCCAAAGAAGACAATGACAGAAAGGGCTTGTATCTCTGTGTGTCTATCTTGGTCTGTGTCTTTTGCTCGTGCATCTGAGTTTTGTGTGTAGGAGAATGCGTGCTTAAAAAGAAGAATATTTTCGGAATGGTAAATACTGTTTGGATTTGCCCATGAATTCTCTGTCTCTTTTCTCTAACCTTTTGGGTTTGGTTCTTTGGGACTGCTTTGTGAGAGGAAGAAAGGCATCACTGCAAAAGATGAAATAGATTGGCTTTCGATCATTTGCCCCGCTTCTTTCACGAAATTACAGAGAAACTCGATCCTTGGAAGAACATCCTAATTCTTTTGTTTGGATACTTACTTTCGGAAATGAAAAAAAATATTGAAAAAAAGAGGAGAAAAGAATAGAAGAGAATTGTGATTTTATTTCTCTTGTTTGTTTTTTTAATTTGTTAAAAGAGGGAATTGAAATTTATATTGGATAAAAGAATTTTTTGAGACTTTTATACTCTTTATTATTATTTTGTTAAGAGTTTGTTAACATTTGTCATTAGATATGAACTTTAAGACTATCTTCTTAACTTTTAAAGGCTATCTTCTTAATTCTTAATTCTTATTTGCAATTATAAATTTATTATTATTATTATTATTATTATTGTTATTATTATTATTATATTTGATATGATTATAATTTTTTTAATTATATTAATAATAATAATAATAAATTAATAATTATTATTATTATTATTATTATTATTATTTATATATATGTGTGTGTATTTATAAATATAATATATATATAAATACATATAATACATATATATATGTATATATAAATACATATATATATATGTATTATATGTATTTATATATATACATATATATATATATATATGTATTTATATATAATATATATATATTATTTATATATATATATATGGTCGAGACAGGCAGAAATTTGGTATGTAGGCAAAGGCAAAGGAAGTTGGTATGTAGATGTCGATGATGCTTCACATGGTTAGGATATAAATAAGGAGATAATGGTAATTTAGGCTATCTTGTCTCTCATTTTTCCTCCTTTTCCACCAATTTGGTGAGAAATATATTTGGACCAAATTTCTCCTTCATTATCCTTCACTCTCTTACTTTCTCTCTATTTATTTTTGTCCAAACAATGGAAAGCAAGAGAATTGCACTTCTCTTCCTTTCTTTTCTTTTGCTTTCCCTCAATCCAAACAAAGGCTAAGTCGTGTTTCGTTTGATGTTAATTGATGATATGTATCGTAACGTGATGTAACGTTTGTAATTTATCAGTGTAATGTAATATAGTAAAAATTTATTTGGGAAGGATAAAAGAGTTCATAATATAATGTAGCAAAATATTATTTAAAAGATGGGTAGAATCAATGATAGTCAGAAATTTAAGATAGGAGGGCTCAAATATTTATTTTTTTAAATATTGAAGGGCCTAGTATAATAAATAAATATTATACTCTTTATATTAAAATATTCGTTGAAAGAAGTTTATTATTTTATTATTAATTATATATAATTTATTATTAATTATATAAAAATATTATTATCAATTAATTATTTTATTTTATTTATATTTAAAAATAATCTATTTGTATTTTTATTTAGATAAAAATATATACAAATAATTAAAGAATTATTTTTTTTATTTTCATTAATAAAAATTTATTAAATTTTTTATTTTATTATTAATTATATACAATGTATTATTAATTATTTAATATATTTTATTCTATGTTATTTATATATATATATAATTTATTTATATTTTTATTTATATACAAATATATACAAACAATTAAAGAATAATTTTAAATATATTTTCTATTTTTATTAATAAAAATTTATTTATTTATTTATTATTTATATATAATTTATTATTAATTATATAAAATATTATTATCAATTATTTAATTAATTTTATTTAATTAAAATTTATTTTATCATATTCTATGTGATTTATATTG
>JAOTAX010000115.1:38701-64464 GCA_025629825.1 Erythroxylum guanchezii | reverse complement strand
TATTTAATTAAAATTTATTTTATCATATTCTATGTGATTTATATTGAAAAAATTTTATTTACTTTTATTTATATAAAAATATATACAAACAAGATTAATTTTTTAATATATTTTTTATTAATGAAAATAGAAAATGTATAAAAATTATTCTTTAATTGCTTGTATATATTTCTATATAAAGAAAAATAAATAAATTATTTTTAAATATAATTTTTTATTTTATTATTAAATATATATATTTTATTACTAATAATATAAAAATATTATTATTAATTTTTTAATAGAATTTATTATATTAAATATTATTATATTCTATTTAATATATTAATATTATGAATTGGTCACAGTTGGTATTAAGAAGAATTATTAAGGGTAAGTAATATGTATTTATTAAATTACGTTCTATTCTAAACCCCCTGAATTGAAGGTTTCTTATTTTCACTGTTTATGATGAAATAGATCATAATATGAAACCCTCCGCTTCCATCTCATTCAATTTCATTCCATTATGAAACCCTCAATCAAACGATGGAAGTGTATTACGTTTCGTCCCATTCCATTACTAACTCCTCAATCAAACAGGCCTAAGTATTAGGATTTAATAATTTATAAGATGAATGACACTAAATTTCAACTTAATAAATAAACTTCTTTTATCTTAAAATGTAAGGAGAAAATTACATTTAACACAATTGATTTTAATAAAATAATTTTAATTATACTTGAATATAAATTTATAAATTTAATTAATTATAATAAAATTGTATTATTTTAATTTATATTTAAATTTGATCCAACCAAAATTTTAAATTGAATTTATAGTCATTCGTGTGTTATTGATTTTGATTTGTTTTCAATTCTGTTTTGTTACTTACCAACGAATAATTTTTAATTTTTTAAAATTAAAAGAATCTAAGATTCTATTTTTTTCCTCATTACAGAGCAATCATTTTTAATCGTCAATGTATTAAAAACAAGATTGAAAGTTAAACTAGTAAGACAAGAAGTCTAAAGTTTAAAAAATTTAATAGTATTATATTGTCATAAAATTAGTTAAAAATTGAACAACATTTAAAGTTTGAAATACGATTGAAAGAAATTGTCCTCAACTATCGTAAACATTTAAAGTTTAATTAAAAAATAGATTGTTAAATAAAAATAATTGATTTATTAGTTTATAAAAAATTATTAATTTACGAAAATTAATTAATTAATTGATCAATTTTTAATAATAAGAGTTATTTGCTGATAGAATCGGTTGAGCATTTTAATCATTGCTACTCATTCAAAGGAGAGCAAATTGTGGGTCAAGAAAATCAAACATATGATAACTACATTTTAAATAATCAGTAGCCTCTAAACATTAGTTTAGAGTGCTTTTGTTTAAATAAATAGTTTGCAAGAAAACCTAAATTTGGATTAGAGAATGTAAAGCTAAAATTTTTATAGAGGAATTAATAATTTATTCACTGAGTTGGTTGTTTGATTTCAAAGTTTTCAGTCAATGAGACCAAATTCCAATGAGTTTGAAAATAATGAAGATGTGATTTTATTTATCACTTATAGTATGATCCAAAAAACAAAAAATGCTAATAATATAATAAGGTTTTGAATGGTATAAACTCCTCACTTAAGGCACTTCCTTACATAAAATTTTGAGTTCGAGTCACACAAAATGAGAGGAAATAGAAAATTTTCTTTGTTAATGATTCTCTAGTCCTTTAGGTAAAGCTCCTTGATCGGATCAATTAAAAATGTCTCAGTATTAGGTTTCGTTGATGCTGAGCAGAACTAGTGATCAATCAGCAGTTGACCAATTAAGTATATGGCAACTCTTTGTGCAAAGAAGTATATAGGCTACATAAGAACCTGAGCGATCTTGGAGTTCTAGATTTACCTCTTCTAAGACTCTTGAAGTAAGATCTTAGGAGTTTAAGATTAGTCCGACTAAACTGGGATATCTAATGTAATAAACAAAATGGTAATAATATAGTAAGGTTTTGAATAATCATATGGTGTTTGTTAGTTTAAGAATCAAAACACCAAAAGCCTGGGTTATGGTCCCAAGTAATGGCTGTAGTTTTAGCGTCTTTTCCTGCTTTCTTGGAGAATTAGTAAACCAAAGATCACAAACTTTACAGGCCATAAGTACAGTATTGTTCACCTTTTGTCTCGTAATCAAATTTTAATTACATCTTAGGTCGTATTAATATATATAAAAAAAGATAATAAATTTACAAATATTTTTTAAATTTTTACTCTCTACTCTCCCAATTGAATTTTAATTACAGCTTCAGATCTTATTAGACACAAAAAGGAATAATTAATTAAAAATTATTATTTTAACTTATATATATATTTAAAATTTTAATTAAAAATTTAAAGATTATATGATTTTTATTTTTACTAACGTACTTTTTGGATCTCTTATAACAAACATATTGATAATTATATTTTTAAAATACGATTACTTATTTAATATTCAAAATTACGTTATGTGATTATATCAAACATTTTGGGGTTAATTATTAAAAAAGCTCAAATTTTTGTTAACTTTTCAATTATAGCGTGAAATTTAAAAAGTAACAATAAAATGCTCAAATTTTCAATTTTTTTCAATTTTAGCCCAACGTTAGTGCTTTCGTTAAGTTTGCTGATGTGACTTGTCACGTGTTTCAGAAACTTTAACTGTTAATTAACGTCAGCCAACATTAACACAACAAATGAAGATTAATGAAACGACTTCGTGTAATCATATAATTAAAATGACGTTGCTTTAAAATGATATAAATCAGATTACGCAGCCTAGACGACCTTACGCTTTGATTTTAGTTTTTTCTTTCGTTTTCAGTTTGTTCTCTCAATAGTCTCATTCTTTGATTTTCAGATTACGCAACTTCGATGCCCTCACACAAAGGGCATCAAGAGAATGAACTAAAAATAAAGAGTTTACTGGTGCAGTACGCTGTAATGCGAAAGTAGTTTGAGACGTCAGAAGAACAAACAGAAAATAAAAGACTCAATATCGGGAGAACAACAAATAACGTCGGGTTAGAATTGAAGAAAATTGAAAGTTTGAACATTTTATTGTCACTTTTTGAAGTTTGAGCTAGAATTGAAAAAAATTGAAAGTTTGGGTATTTTATGACTACTTGTTAAAGTTCGGACTATAATTAAAATTTTGACAAAAGTTTAAGCTTTTATTTATAATTAACCCTATTTTTAATTGTAGTCTTTAGTTTTATTCTTTGGTTTTAGTTTATGCTTTCAAATAAAAATAAAAACATGTAATAACGTTGTTATATTGTTATTACTAATAATAATTACATATTAAATAAAACTTAAATATAATTTTTTATTAATTAAATTTATTTTAATATTTAATAATAAATTTTCAATAAAATTATTTATTTAATTAAGGTAAATAATTTTAAAATAAATTTTGTTTATAAATTAATATTTTAAAATATACTTTAATTATTAAATCAAATTTGTACTTAAAATTTATATAATTTGAAAATATTTTATATTTATTTATATTTATTAATAAATTTTAATTTTAATTTTAAATTAATTAAATTATTCATAATTTTTATTATTAATTAATAGATTAAATAATATATATTAAATCAGTAGTAAGTCAAATTATGGAAAAATCAAATTTTCATAAATTTAAAAAACTGGAAGAATCCAAAATAAAAACTAGAAATTAAAAGCTCAAATAAATAGATTTGTTTACTAAATTTAGAAACTAAAAAAATAAAAACGGAAAACTAAAAAGAGTAAATGAAAACAAGCCTGTTAAGTTTACAAAAGTGCAAATTTTCAACAAAAAACAAAATTACCAAAGTGCATCTAAATGATTGTTATTGTATCAGCACAGCACACTGAAACTTGGAATAACCTAAGAGATCAGAAGACATACAAAACAAGTATCAATTCCTACATCTTTCGCTTGAATGATGATAATAAAAGATAGATTTCGAGTTGGCAAAATCAAGAAGAAAATCCGTCCCTCTTTTATCGTTCTCAGAAATTGCATGACCTGTTTCGTTTTGGACCTAAAAAAGTCCTGACTGTTGAGAAAAGACAAGCCAAAGTTAAAGTTAATCCACTTAAACGTGGCATGTGTAAAGAAGAGAATAATGCAGGAATCTACTTTTATCTTCTGGGCAGGAAGGAATTCAAGTATCTAAACGTGGCATGTGTAAAGAAGACAATAATGTAGGAACCTACTTATCTTCTTGGCAGGAAGGAATTCAAGTACAAGTTTACCTTTTACTCCAACCTACCGTAGTCGCTAACAACAATAGTAAGCATGACAATATTTATGTACAATCCTTACCAAAAGGGATAATGCTTATTCGGTTGTATTCATTTCTGATGCTAATATGATACATACCTTGATAATCACAAGCTCCGGTAGATTAAACACGTATGCTCCGACACGCATTATGCTCACAAGTCAAAAGGCTAATTCCTAACGGGAGTAGAAAATATCTCCAGAAAGAGTAGAAGCATGTTGAAGCAGCTAATGACATTTTTTATATCAAGTTTGATGATCATGTCATTTCAGTAAACAGAATTACTGCATTGAGCGAAAGGACTAGCTGTAACAGAGGGAGATTTGTCTTAGGGAACCCATCAAATACATTGGTTGATCCAACAATTTCAGCTCTAAAGGAGTGGCTAGAGAAGCATGGACACAATGTTCAAGGTAAAGCACTTGAACCAACCTAACACCTCGAGAAAGAAGCTTGTAGTATTGCATAAGACCACCGTAAAGATGGAGAGAAATATTTAAACCACAAAAAGAACCAACTCTTGAAGAATCATACGTGAAACAGTGTAAAGAAATAAAGCAGAAGATGCAGATTATGATGATTTTTTCAATAGTAATGTACATTAAAGTGACTGTCCAATGTCTGATATGGTATATTCCAAGAACAAATGGAAGATTTATGTCCACCGCTGAGTCGCTTAAGAAGCATATATTCCTTGCCGAAAGAGGCAAGCATGAGTTTAAAACGAACTGGAAAATATTACGAACCTTTTTATCTTCTCACACAAAATTTTTTTAATATTACATTCCAATCTATTATAATTCATTTAAAAACCTTGGGAATAACCAAACTTAGCCTTGCAGTCAAGAAAGGAAAACCGTGCCTAACAATATTATTCCATATACTGGAGAAGTTAAAGAGCAAAAGACAAAAGGATCCAAGCAAACACGAGCTATTCAAGGATTTATAAGCCAAAAGGAAAGGGGATAAGAGAGGTTTCCTTTTTCCTTAGGCTTTCAAGCTTTATATGGATGAATCCTGTAAGTAACAGAACTAAATACTCAATAGGAACTCTTCGATAGAGACGAAACATTAATCTATCCAATGCCAACACAATTACTATGATTTATGCTACTCTTCTCCAGAAAAAGGCACAGAGTTTGAAGCAAACTGATGAGGCTGGTGCGTACAAACAGAATAAAAAACCATCCATGTGCTAGAACTTTAAAACAAAAAACTTGCTTGATTCATTCAAGAAGATGAAAGCTCTGATACAAAACCTAGTACCTTCCACCAAGAACTTCAAAATCTAACATCCAGAAGAACATAATTCAAGCCAAGAGCCAAAAAGGGAGGAAAAAAAAACTTGAAGCAGTAATTTATCACTGTACAAGCACAAGTCTCGCATTGTTATTGTTGCTATTATTTCCCATACCTCCTCTAAACTCCCCGTCATTACCAGTCCCCTCATTGCCTTCCTCCCTCTTTGGCACCGTCACGATCAACTCACCGTCAACAAACACCGCGCTAGCAAGCTCCGGCCTTGTGGAATCTGGCAACCTAAACCTCCACATATCCAACTCCAAATCATTCAACGACGAGAATTCGAGGTACCCATTAGGCCTAATCACGACCTTGGTGACCCCAGGGTGGATTTCAATTGGATACGCTCTAACCTCTCCAATATTATCGGTTTCCGCCACGAACCTGAAGCAGTCGGAGCTTTCCTCCACCGAGACGTCGGCATCTGATCGAAAAGGAAGCTCCAAAACCCGGCTAAAGATGTGGGGTAGCCTCCTTAGCTTTTTATGTGACCCAACAGCAGACGGGTCTCTTTGATTGTTGTTGCCAACGTTGCTGTAAAACTGGATTGTGATGTTGTTCCTTTTCTTGGGCATAGGATGCACCTTCATAGCTGCTCTGTTTTCGCTAAAGCTTTGATCTTTCATCTGGGTTTCGCTAAAGTTTTGATCTTTGCTTCGAAATTGGTGATTAGTATTGGGGAGAGAACAAGCAGCAAACACAGAATGCGCTAAAATTAATAGGAAAACGAAAGATGCTGAGGAGATACGGTTTTGGGGAATTGGGTAATGGGTAGGACTCCAAATCTTTGAAGGATTGTGATTGTAGAGATGGAAAGGTAAACAGATGATCATAAAAGCGATGGAAGTCGTGAAGTTTCTGTGGATCGAGAGGAGGAGGAAGGGCCTAGGACTAGGAGGGAAACGACACAAAAAGCTTGTGTCTTTGTGTTGTGTCTGTTTTCTGTTTGTGTTTGAGAGGTGTATGAGAACGAGTGCTTTAAAAGAATACTTCTGGCTCTGGGGAGTGGTAAATATTAAAAAATGTTTCGTAAGCGAAAGGATTTGACTGCGAAATTTCTGTATCTTTTCTCTAAGCTTTTTGGGTTTAAGTCTTTGAATCTCTGGCCGTGTGGGGAGCAGGGGCCGAAAAAGATAAAAGAGAATGGCTGTTGATCATTTGCCCCTCATCTTTCACGAAATTACCAGGAAAGTCAAGTATTTTCTTTTCCAAAAAAGGGGAAGAAAAAGAAAAAGAAAAAGCAACAAAAATACCCTACTTTGTTCTTGACCAACGAATAAGTTATAATATTTCCATTAAATAAATCATTCGAATTATATAATAATCCGTAAATTATATCTTTTAAATAAATTAGTAATTTTAAATTAAATAATATATTCGATTAAAGTATAATAAGTTGTAATAAGTTTGAAAATTGTGGATATAAAATATTATGTTAGACTGCTTTTATTTTCCTAATTTAGCAAGAAAACCTAATTTTAGATTGGAAAATGAACAAAATTATTTAAAAAATTATCATTTATTCATGAAATTGAATGGTTTAAAAGCTTTTATGGCCAAAAAAAATCATGAATTTTCTTTTTTAGATTTATTTTATTTATTTTAAGTATGACATATATATAACAGTCTCTTTATTAATTAAGAATAAGATTGCATATTACTGAATTTTTATAAATTTTGCATCTGAGAGAAATTTTACTAGAAATAGAAAACACTGTCTCGGACGTTATACATAAACATATATATAAAAGATGAGATTGTATTTTATCATATGGATATTTGAAGAAAGAAGTCTTAAGAGCGTTAAACTGAAATTCTATTTCTTAAAAATTATCTCATTAAGAAAAGATAAGTATTTTATAAACACTAACTTAAGTTAAAAACAAAATAATTATCTTTTTTGTATAATAAATTAAACTCGCATAATTGAATACAAATTATGTTTTTGTCTATATTTTAAAAACCAGACTGAAATTTAAACTGATAAAAAAAGATGTTTAATGTTTAAAAATTTTAAAAATAAAAAAATCAAAAAATTTGAAATGTGATTGAAAAAATTGTTCTAATAGATAGAAGAATTTGAATTTGAATTTAACAAAAAATCGTTAAATAAAAATTAATTGATTTATTTTAATTTATAAAAATTTATTATTTTATAAAAATTAACCTATTAATTAATAAACTTAAATTTTTAATAAAAAAATTATTAAAGTAAATAAAACTAAAAAATTGAAAACCGAACTAAAAAGCAGTTTAAAATTTTTAGAGGAAACCCATTTTTTAATCATTAGTTTTTTTTGCCACTGATATAGTGCACATTTTTGTAGACTTGAACATTTTTTTAAAATTTTTTTTTGGAGATATCAAAATATTTTATAAATTTGATTTTGGTTTTTTATAATTAAAGAATCAATTACTAAAAAATCTTATTTAGTAAAAATTTTCAATTTTATTTTTCGAAGTTTTTAAAAATTAATTAATTAATATAATATTTATTCAATTGTAATTAGACAGTACTTAACTTAATTATTAAATTCAAAAGGAATTCTATACGATTAGTAGTTACTTATTGGTTTTTTTATAGTTGAAGTAAGAGTTGTTATAAGATCAAATTCAAATATAAGTAGGAAAAATCATTTTAAAAATATTACTTTCCTTGTCAAATTAATATCATCACTCTCTACTCTGTTTTTTAATCACTCCCTGATGAATTAAGTGAAGTCAGCACAAATAATTCAAGTAATATTATAAAGAAAGGCAAATTATATGAGTTTTTACCATGCATGCGAAGCAGAGAGCATAACATGCATACGTAGGGTGACAGATGACGAAGGTTCCTCGATCCTTCGCAGAAAGGAGGAATTTCGGTGTTAGTTGAGAATGGAAAAGACACCTGACAAGTGACACTTTAGTTTTGTCTTCATCAAATCAAGAAACGCGTTCAGTTCAGTTACGGTCTGGTCTCAAATAATGGTCGTAGTTTCAACTTCTTTTCCTTCTTTGTCGTACCAGAAATCGCGTTTTCTGGCCACAGGAACAGGAGTGTGTTTCCCTTTTGTCTGATAAGATTGTCCGTTCTCGTGGCGTATAAGATTGCTCACGGTCAAAGTCATGTAAAGACCTGACTTAGCTTTTGGCTTTGTTTATATTAAACAAATCTCTCAGGGAAATGTTATGGAAATTACAAGCTTTTCATGTTCCACGTTTCTCCTGATATGCTAAAAACATCTGTTTGTAACGTTCTTGTCGTGTTTCTTATGTGAAAGATCCGTTTTCCAGTTGTGGGAAAGTGACACAATGATTAAATTAGTCATCCATGAACTTTTTCCATCGATCTGAGACAAAATGGTGCATCTTCATCTTGTATAATAAACAGAGAAGAGTTTGTACATCTGTTAAACCGTTCAGTGCGACCAGACCACCTCAATGGTTCTTTTCTTAGAACAATGTATGATAATGTCAGGCAACGAAAATGCCATTTGCATCAGTTCAACCACTAATGTCTATCAGGGAGCATAATATCCCTGACAAGCTGTTTTATGTTGCAGTGATCCAAGTTGAACAGTAACTTACCACAAATTCAACTTTTCCAGCTTAGTTTGGAGGCATTCATCGAGTAAGATACAGGAACAATGGCCAGATAATGTACTGCAAAGTTCAACATTCACTGGCACAACGAAAACAGTTAATAACAGAGATTTTGGCCTACCATGACATCTGGAGTATTTCTCTTCCTTTTTCCCCCTCAGAGAATCATCAGCTTTTAAAGACAATGAGCTTGGACATTATTCCTGGTCTAAGAATCTTCATGATGGTGTGTTCGCCGTCTACGCTGAGATCTTCTGCGGTTAGTAGCTGATGCTCTGGATGATGAGCTTGAGGTACTATAATGATGGATCTCCTCCAGTGGTGCCATATAACCAAAAATGCTATCTAAAGGGTCTTCCATCGCATCAGCAACCGGGTTCATCTAACACATTAGCATGAATTAGATAATTTCAAATACAAATCTGAGCAATCAAATCCGATTGTTGGTACTAAATTTGGCATTTTAAGTTTAGTGAAGTATGGTAAGACATGCGTCGTCTCCCTTTTACAACATCCCAAAGCTCATCACCTAGCTCCAATTTTCAGAAGGATTAAGTGATGAATAGTCATGAAATACAGACAAAACAGACAGGCAGTTCTCAAGAGATGCCCATTTAGGTGTGTTGTTCCTGAAACAAGTTAAAGCTCAAGCTCTTTAATTATCAACTAATATTTAGATGTAAAGCACAATTATGGAGCTTGTAGTTTTTCACCTGTTATCCATTTTATTTCATATTGGTGAGAGGAAGTCCCCATTAAGCAAACTCTTAACAAATATATCACTCAATCATATTCTGTAATCTTTCATGGAACTGCCGCTTAACAGCTTCTTGCAGTTGACAGTAGCTTCTCTTATAGATCTCTAATTGCATAGAATGTTTCTCCAACATTAGCTCATTACTATGGACAATTCATATTCAAGACAAGCAACTTGAACAACATAAGTTATTACAACTTCTACATTATAATTATATGCAAGGGATACCAGAATGCTCTATAGAACACCACTTCCAGCAAGCATAAGATGAATTTAGAAATCAATAATAGTAGAGACAGTAGAAAATCATAAGATGAATTTAGAATCTAACCTGCATGATGTGAAACCATCAAATGCAACACTTTTTTGAACTTGTGCTAGGAGAAATATCCAAGTTTTCTTTAGCTATTAGTTTAGAGTTAGTGTTGCTATGAATTTCTGAGCTATATTTGAGTAGGTAGTTATAATATAATTTCAATTAATTTTCCAATTAGAATTTCTTGAACCTACAAGCAGTCAGGGGAGCATCTAGATGCTTTACGAGACAATAAAGACAGAGTCCTGTTCAGTACACAATCAGAGCCAAGATTGCCTTTGAATTCTTGTTCATTGATTGTAAAATTGTAAATCTTTCTTTCTATTTATCCACGTGAAGAGTGTTGTAGAGGGTTTATAACACAATCCATACAACCAGTTTCATGCAGTTTTTTCATCCAATCAGGTGACAAAATAATCAGAAAAATAAGTCCCATCAAGGGTGTAAAACTTGTCTGTTTCACCATATCAATTTCCACATTCAACAACTAAACCGCGTATACATGTGAAAAAAAAGCGAGCATGTAGGATACTTAAGCATATAAAGGCATCAAAATAAAGCCCATGCAACTTTAACATGAAACCAGATACCGACCAAATAATCCACTGTCTGTGTCGTAAACATATATTTTTCTTCAGTCTCTCAAGCTAATTTCCAAGATAAGTTATTATTTGTACAATGGCAAGAGAAAATTTTCATAGTACTTACAGGAATTTGTCCAGCCCTTTTGACATGTGAATCTCCGGGTGAGTCTGAGCTGCTAGCAGAATTGCTTTCATTTCTAGTTTGGCCATGATCAACATTATCACCAAAGAAATTTCGATACCGCCACCTCAATATTGGTTTATCAGAGTTTGAGTCATCAAAAACCTTTTCTGAGTAGAAGTGTCTATGCATATATTGCATTATTGAAGGGTTATCTCGATACTGCCTTGATATTCTGTCAGAAAAAGACTACATCAATAAGCTGGAGTTCCTTGCACTTAGAACAAAAATAACAGTAGTATAACAAATGTGAGGATTTCAGATGGCTGACAAGACAAAAAAGGGAAGACGTTTTTCTTTTTGTTCAAATAAGAGGGGCGATGGGTAAGTAAAAGCTCTACATATTACTCATATCTTGACAGCAACCAGAAACATAACCAATCTAAATGATAATCACACTGAAATCTTTTTTACAGTTGTTAGTACAGTAAACAGTCATAAGGATTTTTTTTTTTTAAAAGTCATAAGGATTTGTTAAAATGATCAAAACCCTAAGACCTACTGGAGAGAAGACAAGGTAAGCCTGAAACATCGGGTCCAAATGTGAGTGATAAACTTTTGCCTAGAGGATGCCACACTGGCCACAAAGCAGTATACACTAAGTTCAACTGAGTCTAGTTAAGCCATTTAATAACACGACCCATTTTATTGTCTCAAACCCAGACTCGAGGAGTTTCATGCCATCAAATAACAATACCATATCTTCCTTAGTAGCTTCAAATTTCTAAAAGGCTACAAACTCTATTAGAAAAAATAGTGCCTAAAGAGGCTGAGGGAATAGTCTAGTGTTTAGCATCTCTCAGCGAGATCTTAGATTAAAATCCTCAATTGGGGTGGGAACGGGTGCAGGCATTAAGGCAGTACTGGACGAGTACTGCCTAGTGTTAAGTCAAAAATTGGTCATTTGTGTCCCTTCTAGACCCAAAAATGAAAAAAGGGTACCTACGTGGTTCAGATGTTTGGAAAACGAGCTTGTCAACATATACATTTCAAGAAAAAATCAGTTTTATCACGTAGAACTATTGAAAAGAAGCAAATATGCATAAAGTCCTCCTACATGTTGGCTAATTCCCTCTGCAGCCGAGTTCCATCCAGAGCAAGAATATGATCAACGCATGAATCCAGGGACCTACCAAAGTTCCAAAACCCAAGAAAAGCGGCAGATCCTAAAAGGCCAAAAGTCCAATAATGAAAAGAGGGTAAATCATCAGCAACACAAAAGAGAGCATTCCATAAATTACTAGTATTTTGCATTAAAATCAATCCAAGCTGAGGTATGTGAGGACCAGAGAAAAAGAAAGTTTATGTAACCTCCTGCAAAGTTGACCCGAGCAAACTTGCTTAGCTTTGATGTGGCTGCCAAAAGGCCAGAATTGATCAGAAACATTAAAATAATTGTTCACAAATAGTTGATAAAAGACACACACATCTGCTACATTGATGGATTTGCAATTACCAACTGAAAACAAATTGAATGAAAGGAAGACAAATATTACAAATGGAGCGACACACCAAACACTGAAGGGGTCTGTTAGACCCTATAGGGGAGAGGATGACTTAGACAATGAGAGGGACAATAGGAGAAGGAATAACCGGTAGTGTAGGAGGTGCATTCTAGAAGAAAGAACCGTGGGCAGAAGGGCAGTTAGTTATGCTGAGGTGGCAAAGTAGTTAGGGAACCAGAGGGGAATATTATGTAAGGGGGGAGAGAGAAGAGAGAAGGCAGGCAGAAGAAAAATAGAAAAAAAACATAGACAGAGAGAATCCAATTCTCCCTGAGGAGCATTAGCTCTGGTATAGGAGGTGATCTACGGATCCACCTTGTAATATCAGTGTATTAGCACTGAGTACTATCAATAATATTCTAGTCTCTAGCCTATTAAGCTAGGGGTTCCTATCAATTGGTCCGACCTGCCGGATTCGAAGAGAGGGGAGGATCAGCTTTCGGAGGATTTTTACAAACACAAAAACAAAATTCAGAGTAACATACCTTGATGCCACCTAAGATGTCCGATAGAGTAGATGTGTTGGAGTCCCGCATGGCAAACCTGGAGGCTGGAGTGGAGGAGATTCAGTCATCAATGCGGCTGGCTATGGCGGAAATGCAGCGGGCGTTGTTGATGGAAATGAGCAAAATGATGGGAAAAAGGCCAGAGGAAGGACAGGGAAGTGGTGAGGCCTCAGGGAGGGGGCAGACGATGGCTGGTGAAAGGTAACAACCAACTCCAATGGAACATTCCTCAGACACTATGGAGGAGTATTGGATGTCAGTCCGTAAGGTCGAGTTGCCTATGTTCGATGGTGCAGACCCAGTAGGGTGGATTACGAGAGCGGAGGTGTACTTCGAGGTTCATAATACCTCTGAACCAGTCAAAATGGAGTTGGCTCTTCTGAGCATGGAAGGCTCAACCATACACTGGGTCAACCTACTACGGGAGACGGAAGCAGTTCCGGATTGGGAGAAATTTAAGAGGGCTCTGATTGACCGTTATGGAGGAAGGAAATTTGACAACCCATTTGAAGAGCTATCAGACTTACGACAAACAGAATCGGTGGAGGAGTACATCGAAGCCTTTGAGTTCATCTCGTTGCAGGTGGGTCGACTGCCGGAGGCGCAACTTATGGGGTACTTCATGAGTGACTTGCGAGCTGATATTCAAAGGAGAGTACGTACGTTCGGATCGGTGAATAGGTACCAACTGATGAAGATAGCGAGGGCGGTGGAAGATGAGGTAAATGGGGAATATAGTGGTGTCGATGGTTCGGGCTCCCGAACGCGCGCATGGACTCCACACAGAGGGAATCCTTATAGGGGTAATGTCCGGGTCAACCCGACCCACAGGGAGACGGAGCCTCCAGATCCGACGGGTTATGGGAGGTATATGGGTGGCGTTGGGACAGGAAGAACCCAAGAACTAGCTGGGTCTCAACCCGACCTCCATGCGCAACCCAGAACGCTCACTCCACCAAGGGCGACACCTCTCAGGCCATCAGAAGGTGATAGGAGGGGACCGTCGGAGAGGAATAGGGGATTGCGTCATCTCTCGTACCACGAGCTCATGGATCGAAAGGCGAAGGGTCTATGTTTTTGGTGCGGGGAGAAGTTTCATCCTCTCCACCAGTGCGCGGAAAAGCAATTGCGGCTCTTGATTCTGGACGACAATGAAACATTGACAGAGGACGGAGAAATCATCGCATTAGAAGCAGCAACCGAGGATGAGGGTGATACAGCTTTGGACTACCGATCCATGGAGGTAATTGCAGAGAGTGGGGAATAGACACCTGAGACAAAATCCATGCGGATGACAGGGAAACTACAAGGAGTTTCGATTGCGATTCTAGTGGATAGCGGGGCCAGCCATAACTTCATTTCTTTAGAGTTGATCCATAATTTGGGGATGACCTTAGGGACCAGCAAGGCATTGGGAACCAGACTTGGAAATGGCCATCGGGTGATTACTTCAGGGAAGTGTTTGGGAATTCCTATTCGGGTGGGAGACTTAGAGTGGAAGATTGATGCTTATGTCTTAGAATTAGAAGGAATGGATGTGATTTTAGGGATTGCTTGGTTACAGACATTAGGAAGGGTCCTGATGGATTGGAAGGAGATGACCATGCAATTTCTACATGAGGGACAAAAGGTACAATTCTGTGGCAAGGCGGGGCTTCAGATCACACCAAGGAGAGGCAGTGGGTACCATGAAGATTCAGGGTGTTGGCAAGGACTCCTGGCTATCTTAGGTGGGAGATTTCTATTAGCTGCAGGAATAGCTAAAAGGGAGAGGCAACAGATTCAGCTCACCAGTAAGGAGGAAGGGGAGCTGAACCAGGGATTGAATAATTTTCCAGAACCTGAAAGGGTGTTGGCCAGCCGAATAGAACCTAAAATTGGGGACTCAACACAATGATGGTTGGTCAAGTGGAAGGGTCAGACCATGGGGCAAGCAACACTGGAGGATAAATCTGTGATTTGCAGCCAATTGCCCCACTTTAGCCTTGAGGACAAGGCTGCTCTTTATGGAGGAGGCAGTGTTAGACCCTATAGGGGAGAGGATGACTTAGACAATGAGAGGGACAATAGGGAAGGAATAACCGGTAGTGTAGGAGGTGCATTCTAGAAGAAAGAACCGTGGGCAGAAGGGCAGTTAGTTATGCTGAGGTGGCAAAGTAGTTAGGGAACCAGAGGGGAATATTATGTAAGGGGGGAGAGAGAAGAGAGAAGGCAGGCAGAAGAAAAATAGAAAAAAAACATAGACAGAGAGAATCCAATTCTCCCTGAGGAGCATTAGCTCTGGTATAGGAGGTGATCTACGGATCCACCTTGTAATATCAGTGTATTAGCACTGAGTACTATCAATAATATTCTAGTCTCTAGCCGATTAAGCTAGGGGTTCCTATCAGGGTGGTTTCACGTGCCCAGAACTACCTTACCATACACCTATAAGCGGCTGCAACAGCAATGTTAACATACACAATTACACTCTGTTACGGTTTGATCTAATTTCAAGGTATGGGATTTGAATCCCATATTGATTAAATACAAAATTGATATGGGATTTATAAGGATTTTGGGCTCTCTACCCTCATAAGTCCTTATAAATCCTATATCAATTTTGTATTTAATCAATATGGGATTCAAGTCCCATACCTTGCAATTAGATCAAACCGTAACACACTCCTATATATTACCATTTCTTGAGAGAATTTTAACAAAAACACTTTCCATACCAAGCATAAAAACTATCTAGCTACTACAGTTACGAATAACCATCAGCAAAGTAGAAGTATTATTCTCCAGGTTATGACGATATCAATGTTATGCATCCAAAGGCAACATTTGAAGGCAAAAACTTCCAGATTTTGAAATACAGATGTCATCAAGAACTGAAGACTATATGCGACTTTAACAAGTCTACAAATTTACATGCATGTATAAAAATCACGTAGATCATATGTTGGTTTATCTAAGATCAAAATCAACAAATATGAAATGTAAAAGCTGGCAGTCTGTACAACAACACACATTTGATAATTACGGAGATGACTTACATTGAGCTACTGCACAAAAAAGAGCAGTAACATTTAACATTTCAGATTCTTAAAATAGTAACCATGTGGAGTGAAATGAAACACTGCTTTCAACGTCCCTCTAATGGGGAAAAAAAGCACACAATAAGCCATTGCCTCAACCAAGAAATCAACCCAAGACTGAAATTCATACCGTGTATTCCTGGATGACAACCACTACATAAAAAACCAGTATATATATATATGTACATATATATATATATATATATGTAATGAAACTAGACTTGGAGGTTATAAGATACCTGAAACATAGCAATATTCAGGTATATGTTAAGACTCTACTTATTTTCTCGTATTTTAAGGTGCATAACCTGACCTCAAACAATAATCTAAGCAAAGATGGACAAACTCTTGCCATTACCACATTAAAGGAATAGAATGACCAAAGCAACCTCATAATGTGCGGGCAAACATTCAGAATGCAGTCAATTTAAATTCTATATAGAGGCCCAACCAACCAATAGCCATTAGCCAGAACCCACTGGTTCCTCGTTTTTGATTCAAAAATCAAATATAAAGTTCTTGCTATTATCAAGTTTTGTATTTGAGATACTCTGATAACTCATTCCAAGCATTACCTAATCATAGACAGGAATAAAGAAACATACCTGCCCATGCAATAGCACCACCAACAAGAGAACCAACCGTAAATTCTCTAACAGCCTTAGACTTGCAGGTCAGAAGTACATCTGCTTCTTGAGGAGTCAATTTCTCCTAGGAATTAACCAATGAGCCTTTCAGGCTAAGATAAGAGTGCCCTTCAGGCTATAAACACAGCAGTTTGCAACATCTATTTGAAAGCACTAAAAATGTCAGCTCTAGCTTTCAGCAATATACCTCTTAGGCAACTTCCTCAAACCTTAAAGATTTTTCCTGTTAAAACCGTCTTTTGAAAAAGCAACTCAGAAAATCTAATCATTGCCACCTAGAACATGGTGCTGATCCCATCAGAAACTCGAAAAGGTAGAAATTTTGGAACCATAAATCATTGCCAACTCAGAAATTCTAGTGTTCATTACTATTTTAACGACAAAAGAAGAAGACCCCGATGCTCTACCAAAGTCTAAAAGCCAAAAGAGAATGCTAGAAAGTACCTTTTGGGAAGTGAGATTTTGTTCAAGCACGAATAGAACTTCCCCCATTTTATCCAGGAATGCTTAATTTGATCTCCAATCCTTGAAAACGTAATCTGTGATCCCTGGTTAGCCTGGCACAAGATATCTGAGAACTGGACACCACCGAAAGATCTCAGCAGTTACAGGCCTAGGTTCCAATTCAGGCCCAATTGTACGCCCATGTGAACCCAAAGTTTGCTACTTTTTGCCTCCACCCTCAAAAGTCAAAATACCCGAAACCTCGGTAAAACCCCGCGGAAATGGCTACTCAAAGCTCGCCCATATTGTCCCTACCTATCGACTCCACCAACACTACTAAGTGTACTACTCTCCTCAGATCTGTCCCTTCCTCCTCCACAGCCTCTCTGTTACACCTGAAACAAATCCACGCTCAAATCCTTCGTTCTAATTTCCCTCATTTACTCCTCCTCAAACTAATTATCTCTTCTTCATTCTGTTCCTCATTTTCGCTTCCTAGCCTTGAATATGCTCGGATGCAAGATTGATTTTTGATAAAATGTCTCACAGAGATATTGTCACCTGGAGTATTATGATGAATGGGTATGTATAGGCAAATTTTGATCCATGAAGCTTCTTTCTTTAATGTTCATTCTTCAATGGACTGATTGTGATTTCGACGGCATTGCTTAAGATCATTTAGAATCTCATTGTGGTGTCCAATGAAGATTTGAGTCTGTTTTCACTTTTAAAGTGGTGGTTTTGATTCAAGTGTTTGGTTGGATATTTGTTTACAAACAGTTACTTCAAGAGTGACCTTTTAGATGAAACCCTGCAGCTTTATGAGGGGATAATAACCGATGATTTGCAGCCAGATGAGACGGTTCTCTCCACTGTCATATCTGCGTGTGCTCGAGCTAGAAACTTGAGCTATGGAAAAGCTGTTCATGATTCTATTGCTGAACAAAATGTCAACTTGGTGCACTTATCACTATGTACATAAGTTGTGGTTGCATGGACATTGCTAAAAGATTGTTCATGGAGATACCATCAAGAAACTTATTTGACTCAACGCCATGATTACTGGATACTCAAAGGTTGGACAGGTTGAAGATGCTCGTTGGATTTTTAATCAAATTGATGAAAAGGATTTGTTTTGTTGGAGCGCGATGATTTCAGGCTATGCTGAGAGTGATCAGCCCCAAGAAGCTCTTAAATTATTTAATGAAATGCCAAGTCCGGGGATTCAAACCTGACCAAGTTACCGTGCTAAGTGTGATCTCAGCCTGCGCTCATCTGGGTCTACGGGATCAGGCCAGGTATATTCAAACGTATGTTAAGAAGAATGGATTTGAAGGAGCTTTGCCTGTAAATAATGCTCTAATTGATATGTCTGCCAAATGTGGGAGTCTGGAAGAAGCAAGAGCAATTTTTAAGAAGATGCCACAAAAAAATGTGATATCTTGGACTAGTATGATTAACGCTTTTTCCATCCATGGAGATGTAAGTAGTGCTTTAAGCTTCTTCCATGAAATGAAATCCGAAGAGATTGAGCCCAATGGGGTGTCCTTTGCGGGTGTGCTTTATGCTTGTAGTCATGCAGGACTTGTTGAGGAGGGCCAGAGGATCTTTTCATCAATGATGAATGAGTGCAAAATTACTCCTAAACATGAGCATTATGAGTGCATGGTACATTTATTCGGCCGTGCCAGTCTCTTGAGAGAAGCTATCCATCTTGTGGAGATAATGCCACTAGCTCCCAACGTTGCAATCTGGGAATATCTAATTGCTGCTTGTCGTGCTCATGGAGAGACTGAAGTAGGAGAATATGCTGCAAAACAGGCTCTCAAGCTCGAGCCTGACCATGATGGAGCCCTTGCGCTATTATCCAACATTTATGCCAAAGAGAAAAGGTGGGAAGATGTAGGGCGGATAAGGAGCGTCATACAACAGAGATGCATACTTAACGGAAGGGAATGCAGTCGTATAGAATTGAACAAAGAAATTCATGAATTTTCAACGGCAGACATGAAACATAAGGAAGCGGATAGATTTATGAAAAGTTAGATGATGTGGTTGGGAAGCTAACGTTGGTTGGTTATGCTCCTAATATCAATAGCCTTATGTTCAATTCAGGAGGAGGAAAAGAGGAGTTGCACAGTGAGAAGTTGGCTTTCTGCTATGGGCTGATATATTCAAGAAAAGAGTCTTGCATCCGCCTCATTAAGAATCGCAGGGTATGTGAAGATTGCAATTCAGTTATGAAGTTGGCTTCAAAGGTTTATGCAAGGGAGATTTTGTTAGAAATAGGAATCGATTTCACCATTACGGAGATGGTGTGTGTTCTTGCAATGACTTCTGGTAAGTTTTGTTCCCACTTTTCTGATTCATTAAGAGTCAGGCCCTGAAAGAGAATGTGCAGACATGAAAGTTTCAGGTTTTTCTTTCATGCGGCTTACGGCAATCTCAAACAGTGAACAACAAAGCTTAGCCGATACTCGCTAATATATGGTTTCATGAAATCATAAATGTATATTTTAAATGATTAAAAAGTTAAACCGATTTAATCGGTTCAATCGTGAAAATGTTGAACTAACTAACTTTTCGGTTCAACTTTTAATTTTTTAAATTTAATTTATTTTAATAATTTTTATTGTTAAAAATTAACTAATTTATTAATTAATCGATCAGTTTTACAAATTAATCAATCTTTATAAATTAAAATAAATCAACTAATTTTTATTTAATAATTTTTAATTAAACTTTAAATTCTTCAATAAGTAAAGACAGTTTCTTCTAATTATATTTGAAAATTTTTAATTTTATTTAATTTTTAGCCGATTTTATAATTGAATCTTTTAAACTTTAAACTTCTTATCTTATCGATTTTACTTTTGATATGATTTTTAAACATTGATATTTTTTAAGATTTTTAATAAATTATTCGATTTCTTTCGAAAATAGATGATTATTTATTTCTTTCTCATCTTCCGTGACTAGCCGGAATATTCAGGAATATTCAAAAATGCAGTTAGAAAATCGATCTGAATCTATCTCTATTCGTGATAAAAATATAATAGATAAAAGCATTAAGTAATTCTAAGAAAATGAAAAGGGTAGATAGATAAAGCAACAATTTCATAATGATAAATATATTAATGTATTGGAGCTATTGTTTACTTTTTCTAGTTACTAAGTTAATAATATTTTAACGTCAACAGATAAATTGATATTAGTTTCCTCTTTTTGTTATGAATTTCTAATCCCTAATTATGAGAGTTTAGGAGATTAAAATGGCACCCTGTAACTTTTCTTTTTATTTATTAAATTAATAATATTTGTTAATTTAGTCTTTGTTTACTTTTCTTTGATTCATTAAGTTAATAATATTTTAATATTTATCTAAGGTTATAAATTATTAAGCTTCCCTATTAAAGTTTAATGTTATTAAATTGACTTTCAAATTCTATGATATGTATTTTATAGATGCTAACACACCATATTTAATAGAAAATGATATAAAAAATATATTAAAATATAAAGATAAATAAAATAATTTTTAATAATAATAATAATCTAAACCACAATCAAATCTAACTTATTTACGGGATTAGATCTTCTAAATTAAGAGATAAGAAGAAATATGCCCTCCTCCTATATATTTTATACCCTCTCTTAAAAAGAGACTTGTAATACCTACCTCATTGATAATTTCATCAAGCTCTCTCCTATCAAAAAAATGAGTCAATACTGTTAATTTTCGTGTATATCCAATTAAAAATTTTGCATAAAAAGCATCTATGTACTCGTAAACTAATTTTTACCTTATTTTATTAAATCTTATCCATATATTTACGTAGGATCTATACAAATTTATAGATAAAATGTACACAGGATTCGAACATCTTTATGATACGGAAAATTTGGTGTGCTTACTTACCTTTATGATTGTAGTCTACTTTTACTCCTAACATGCATTTTCGAGGGTCCAGGGTGAAGAGTAAAGTCCAAACTCTTCACCCCCAAGAGCTCTCGAAGCTATCTGTAGAGTTCTAATGGTTCACATGCATTCATAGCGCAAAAAATTACAAAAATGGATTTAAAAGTCCAGATCTCTCTGGAGTTTGCATTGACCTTTTTTTTTATAAAATAATTCCTACTACTTTCATGTCCCTGTAAAGAATCTCATAATGATCACTATCTTCACCCAGAAATTAAGTATTCTTATTCCCCCATAGGCAGGCATCTTAGCATTAATTAATGGTTGAAAAACTACCAACCAGATTCCTTCCTCCTAAGGTAAACGACACTCCCTTTTCCGACTGTCCATGAAGAGACTCTTCGGAATCCGATTCTGAACGGCGGATGGAACTAGATTTCACTTTTTCAATTCTGCTAAAAGTTATACTGATATAAGTCTAACCAAATGGAGGCTTAGTATTAAAAATAGAGAGCAAATATCTAACTCAAGACTACGCTACTAATCCGAAAGCTACGCATGGTCCACAAAGCCATTGATGCAGGTCAATGCATAGCCATTAAGCCTGCCTATATTTGGCATCACTGTCCTAGTTGCGCTAACATGGAAGTGAAGGGCTAACTAAGGGAGGAAAGATGAACCCTACCTTTCCTTTTATCTTACATGCAAGCAAGATAGGTGATTAGGACTATTTTTCTTTTCTTATGGTGAAATTTGTATAAAATAATTTCTGAATAAATATTAATTAAATTATTAAGTATATAATGATTCATAAATTACGTCTTTTATATGAATTGTTTATTAAATTAATAATTTAGAGTCACATGATAAAATCTATTTAAATAATATTTACAAATTATCATTAATTTTTTGTATTCATTCATCTTTTTTTAAATTGAGATGATTTATAATCTTCTTATTAAAATTTTAATTTAAGACTAACATTATTACTCGAATCATCCCTTAAGAGTCTGATTAAGACTATATTGAACCGTACAAAGTAAATAACTAATTTCTAATTAAGTTATGTGATTAGTCATGGCATTCCAATCTCCCAAGGAAATCTTGTACAGTTGGCAATTGAATATTTTCTCCAACATCAATTTGCAAGTTTAGGGCCATGTCAAGTCAAAACTTTCGTGTGAAGGGGCTTTCAATACTATTGGTAAGTTTTATGATTGATGCAATGACAACAACAATTCAGCGAAATTTCCGCAAATAATTGTAAGTAAAGTCATATTATAGTACTAGAATTTATTAAAAATATAGCTTAGAAATAGAAAATTTTGATATACTAAATTACGGGTAAAGGATTTCTCGTAACGAGGTCATTCTCTTTCTCTTAGGTATTTTAGAAATTTTTTTATAAATACGTAGTACTTACCTCCTAGTTATTTAATCCAGACAATTTTTTATTCAGCTTAATAACTTTATTAACATGATTGATTTAATTACTATTGTACTTGGCTTTTTAAGTTTATATATTTATTTAATTATTTTATCTACTATTGTTAATCTTTATTATGTTATGTATATATAGTATTATGTTTTGCATAATTGTATATTTTTACTTATACATATTTATTTATATTTTGTATTTCATGTGGATTTATTGAAAACAGTCTTTCTATTACATAAGAATAAGGCTGCATACTACTAAATCTTTTTAGACCCACGTTTTAGAATAAATTAATTAAGATGAGGCATCTTTATGTCATTTATAGGGACCATCAGCATATAAAATATATATAAACAAACATTTTTCAACCACTAATTACAGTGGAAGAAGCTAACTTTAGCTTTAAAATAATTGGAATTTTGGAATAATTATGCTAAGTTAATACATGTTTGGGTAGTGGGAAGTTGATCCTTGTTACTGATCTGTTTTTACTGTGAAAAAAGGTTGATTTGTTCATGATGCATTATTGGCTTTTCCCAAAAGGCAACAGAGCCAGGTAGGGAAAATATCTTTGAGGCACTAGTAATGGTCACAATTTCACAGAATATCATTTGGTTGTCTTTAATTTTAATGAATATCTTAATATGTTACGTACATATTATTTCCTAAAGTTGACATTAATATATACTATAATTTGTAAAATTTCATGTCAGCCTTAAATTAAAAGGACTTCTGTATTTAGATTGGACAACACCATACTAGTTTATAACTTCTGATTTTTTTTTTAATGTTGATTAAAAACAAATTTGGTTTTAAATATTGAAAACCTGCAGATACATATCCCAGAAATATCTGCCTTCCCAGTGGCAAACAGTTTTCAGAAATTTCAGAACAGAAGTGATAAAGACAATAGACGAATCAAATGTTCATTTTCTGCTTTCCATTTTCATCAAAAAGTCAATATCTGGAGTGCAGATAATTTCTAGGAGAAACATGAGAAGCATTGACCTCAAGAAAGGAACTCGTCTTTCCTGTAATAAAGTCTTGAAATCCTACGAAAATGGAGAAGGAAACTAAGGGTCCAACTTGAAACTGCTTGTCTTATGAAGTTATTGGAAAATTTTCCGATCAGATGTTGTCTTTTTAGTCAGGAGAAGAGGGAATAAAAGCTTACGAAGTACTGGTCCATTTCGAGAGAAAACGGGATGAAAGAAAAGAAGAAGCTTGTTCCGAAATGGCACATCGCATCTCCTGTACAACAAGCTAGAGAATTAGTTGACAAGAAGCTAAGGAGTCAATTATATATTATTCCAGGGGAAAGAACCCTCGTTTTTTTCATGAGCAGATTAGATTAGTACAATTTGGTGCCGGCAGATCTCGAATACTTCTTCGATGAAGATGGTGAAGAAGCCAAATCTCCGGAGCGTCTTCTAAGCATCTGCCTCATACCATTGGCAACCCCAACTGCAGGATTTGAATTGAATTTACCACAAAACGACATGTGAGCTCTCACTGCTTCTTCAACCCCATACTGCTTGTTACCTCTGCTAACTTCATCCCTGACAGCTTCTGAGCACAACCCGCATAGCCATTTCCCTTCAAATTTGGCCTTCACTTCACTTATATAACACTGAGTGCAATCCTCTTTCAATCCACAACAATCGCACTTGACTGATTCAATCTCCATGACTTTTGCTCGATCCTAGCTGTTTTCCTGGGTTGATAAGGAGGCTTTGACAGGAACTAGACGTGCAAAAACATGGGGTTTTATGGTAGCTGGATATGATTGCAAATTATAGATGACAAAGTGGGATTGTGTTCCTTTTTTTGTAAGAATACTTGGGGGTCTAGTTTTCTGAGTTGCTTTTGTTGGTAAAAGAGGCAAGTATGTCTACGATGTTGCAAGAAAGCTTTTATTGTTGGTCTGAGAAGAAGAGGGAGGGAGCTAAAGAGTAGGGAAAGCTGCCATAATTTCCTCCATGTTATGAGGGACATGGAGCTGTGGGAAATGAGACAAAGGTGGTCGGAGAGGGACCTAACGTTTGGCCCTTTCTACCATTTTTATAACTTCGGCTTTTGTTTCTTTCTCCCTTTTTTTATTAGTTGGGTGCTACCTATTTTTTAAATTAATAAAGATGTTAATTAATTTTACAATTGTATCATTGTAATCAATATAAAATTTATTTAAGTTTGTAAATTTAGATTGTGTTTTTATTTTTGGTCAACTTTTTTTTATGATTAATGTGATTAAAACATAACTTAGTTCGTATCAATTGAATTCAAAATTAATACATAAAATTTAAATTATTTGAATTTAAGTTTATTCGGGTAAATTTAATGTGACTTCGTCAATTTAAGAAAGATAATTAGATTTGATAAAATTATTTAGCCTAGCCCAAACCAAAGTTAATTAGTCAAATCTAAGTTGATTGAACTTTGAGTTAACCCAACTTTTTTTTAATGAGTCTCAAGTTCTCAAAAGTTTTAAATAAAAAATACCTTTTAAATTTTTAAAATATTTTTTAATCGGTCTTGATTGAATTTTAGCTCGTTTAAGTCTGATTAACTTTCGGCTCTTATTTTTTAATAAAAAGATATCATTTTTAAAATTTTTAAATTTTAAAAAAATATATTTAATCAGATTCAATTGAGTTTTAGGTTATCCAAACCTAATCAAGCTCAGACTCGAACTCGAGCCTAAAATCTTAGGCCCGATTAAACTTCAAGTCGAATGTAAACCCGAACACAAATTTTAGATTCGACCTTTAAGGCCCACTTGCTACCAAGCCTAAAGACAACATGGTTTTGCCTAATAACTGAAAATTTAATTAATTAAACAACATTATTTTATCAAAAATCTAATTGATTTTCACATTATTTGTAGATAAGAATATAAATCATGTTCAAAACCCGACCCAATATCAAAATTAATTAATCATTATTGGGTCGAAACCTGACCCAGTATCAAAATTAATTAATCATCATCTTTAACATTAAAAATTTAAAGTTAATATAGAGTTTAGACTAATTTCTTGGTTTTAAATTATTTTCTTTCCAATTAAAAAAAAAACCATTTTCGTCGTATTGTTTGTGAGTTCTCACCCAAATTATTCTTCTCTCTCGTTGATTGACAGTTACTTTCGGTTGGTACTGTTGAATGGCTTCACTTGGCATGTCTGTTCCGGGAACTTT
>JAOTAX010000115.1:22972-38601 GCA_025629825.1 Erythroxylum guanchezii | reverse complement strand
CAAATTTTAGATTCGACCTTTAAGGCCCACTTGCTACCAAGCCTAAAGACAACATGGTTTTGCCTAATAACTGAAAAAGTAATTAATTAAACAACATTATTTTATCAAAAATCTAATTGATTTTCACATTATTTGTAGATAAGAATATAAATTATGTTCAAAACCCAACCCAATATCAAAATTAATTAATCATTATTGCCAGTATCAAAATTAATTAATCATCATCTTTAACATTAAAAATTTAAAGTTAATATAGAGTTTAGACTAATTTATTGGTTTTAAATTATTTTCTTTCCAATTAAAAAATAAAACCCATTTTCGTCGTATTGTTTGTGAGTTCTCACCCAAATTATTCTGCTCTCTCGTTGATTGACAGTTACTTTCGGTTGGTACTGTTGAATGGCTTCACTTGGCATGTCTGTTCCGGGAACTTTTTGCTTCCTTTTCTCTTATTATTATTTTTTTTAATTTGTGTTAGGCTCTCAGTCTAACTCTATCTACGGGTGAGTTTTGGTCTCCCTCTTGTCGTTTTCTTACAATTTATTGTGCTTTCGTTTGGTTGTTCAGATTCCATGAATGTGTTGACCGCTTCCCTTTGGATTGGATCAAAACTCGCAATACTCTTTCTTTGTTGACCAACTTGCCATTGTTGGTTCAACTGAACACCCAAACTCAATTATTGATCCGACCAAGCTAATCGGTAAATAGATATAATTTTAATAATTTAATTTTTGGTAAAAAGACGCATATTTTTGTTTAAATTTTTATAAAAAATCAAGCCGAGTTCTTAACTTTTTTTAAGTTTATATATTAATTTTTATAATACCTATTTTAATACAATTTAATAATGAGATTAGAAATAATTTTTATTAAGTATTTGTTGTTGCTAGTGTTATATTTTTTAAGTATTTACTTATAATATAAAAATAGAAGTCTTGTTATAATAAGTGTATGGCTAAATTTTAATATATCATGAAGAATTAATTTGTAAGCATTTAATGACAATAATATGTATATTTTTACCTTTTCTTTTTTTAACTAATATCGTAAAAATATGATAATTATATCAAAATCTTAAAATAATTTCTTGAACTTCAATACGTACTATGTATGCGGTGACTTTTTGTTACAATAGTTGAAAACTTAGTACAATATTTTAGTTTGTCTGAAAGGAGACACAACCTCAACCGTTCATGTAAATCGTGTCCTAATTGTTTTGTTTTTTGTTTTTCTGTTCATATTGGCACTTTCCAATAATTGTTAACAACTTTTTCTGGGCTTTTGAGATGCTTTAATTATTTGCTTTGAACAGACATAATTTAAATGACGTAAGAAAGTTTATGTGATTATGAATGCAGTCAACATTTTCATGCGTGCTTATTGGTTCCACTGATAATAACAGCTTCTCAGCTCTTTTCTTTTTTGCGTTTTCTGATTTTTGTTTCAGTCAATTATTGCGGAAAAAGAAAAACATATGTAGATATGCAAGTCTTATGTTACTTTCGATCATGTTCATGCTAGGCGTTTTTTCAGGTTGAAGCAACTTAACAATGATTTCGGGGTAGTGGAGCAGAGGGCCTCTCATAATCATTTCTCATCTTTCGTGTCTAAGCGTGACGTTGTACTGACCTTGTGTCTTACCATGATTGAAGGGTTCGAGCGGATTGTTCCGGCCAGCACGTCAAATCTTCTGTCTCAGATATATTAAATTATATATATATATATATATATATTTATTTATTTATTTAAAATTAATTAAAATAAAAATTTAATATACAATTTAATAAAATATGATAATAACATTATAATCGGAACAAAAATTTTGATTCTTCTAATCAGGTGTTTCAATATTATTAGCTAAAATAGAGTATCTAATTTTATAATTAAAAATAGAAATGAAATCACTATTGATGTTACTAATTAATTATAATAAAATATATTAGAATGTATAATTTAGATGCATGGTGAAACATGTTATATTCACTATAACATGTTAAATAAACTTTAATATTTTAAAATATTCAAATTAAACTTTAACGTTTTAAAAATATTCAAAATAGATTCTAAGTAGATAGAAATTTTTTACGGAACTAACCGTTGATGAGTTAAATGTTACATTAATACTAACATAATATTATATTTAAAAAATAAAAAAGTCTTATTATCACATGATAATAGAAAGTCATTATTTAAAATGTATAATAATAGGTTCCATTGTCATATAACAAAAAAGACATTATCGAAAATGTGTAATGGTGAGACTCATTCTTACTGACAATAAGACCTAATTTTTGATTAATTACAAAATGTTAATTATGTAACTTATTTTTATTTAAAATTATATAAATAATGTTATATCAGCATTAACTTAACATTTGACTGATAAAAATTGAATCCTATCAAATATTTGTCTATCTAGGGTTTAGTTTGAAAATTTTAAAAATATTATAATTTAATTTAAACACTTCTAAATGTAAATATTCATGTTACTTCAAGTGATTTGGAAGAAGTAATACTGGAGTGAAATTATCTTACATATAGATGACGTGATTATGAGAGACAATAATTTTTAAAAATAAAAAATAAAAACCAAACATTAACGTGCAAACTACAAAGACTAAAGAAAAAGAAATGCAAATGGTAATCAACTTTTTTTAAAAAACTATTATAAGAACATTTTAAAAAAGTGTTAATTTTTTAAAAGATAATTATAAATAAATATAATAAAACATATTTATTACATAATATCTAAATCTCACGTAAGGGCCTTTTTTTATGTGTAGCAGTCTACGTAGGACAGTTTTAAAATCATTGTTTAATTTAAGCTCTTGAGTCTTGAAATTGTCGCATTTCGGTTTTGGAACTTGTGGTCCAGGAGTCAAGGGTTGGTTTGCTGTTGTTGCAATTTTCAAGAAAGGTGATAGAAGCAAATTGACAAATCAATGAAAGAAGATAAAATCATATTAGATAAAAAAAATTGTTAATATTAATAAAAGAAAACAAATATATCTTAAAAATATAGAAAAATAGAGTTTTCCAAGTATCCGTTCTTTTTATTTCACATAAAAAAAAGAGAGTTACATAATACAATAACATTTAATATAAATCTCGCTGAAAGTGTTAATATCTTTGATTATAGTAATGAAATTTATAAGATCTTGTCACAGGTTCAAATCATGAAAATAATTTCTTTATAAAATACAAAAAAATTTATAATCAATAACCCTCTTTCGGCTCTTAAAAGCAATAAACATTGTACACCTTAATTTAGTCTTTAAAATATTTGTAATATCATGTACTTCTTCGTGATATTGATATAACTATCACACGATTTTGTTTGTTATATTTCGTCAATTTTTCTTATTTTTCACTGAAAATAATATAACATTAAAATTATAAAATTTAATATAATATTAACTATCAAAATAACTGATAACATGATAAAACTATAAGAAAATAAATGATAATTTTTAAAAATAATAATTGAAATGAAGTTATCAAATCACAAAAAAATTCAATATAATTAACGCATAATAATTATCTAAATCTATGAAATTACACGTTGGAAAGATAAACACATTCAACAATTAACTCACTGATTGCCATGTTAAGATGTGAAGAGATTTCACGATAAGAAGTCTTGGGCATGGGCGTGAAGATTTGCTCATCGACTTGATTACTAAACAACGTTCAATAACTGCCCCACTCAGAGGAGTCAAAGTAATAAACCTAATCTTGACGCAGAATCGGTCAATGAAATGAGGAAAATGCCAAGAAGTATACGTGGGGTTAGGAAGGTTCAACTAAAGAGTTACACATCACGTTATGATCAAAGGGTAAATAGGAAACAAGTACGAAGAAAATCTATCTTAGATTTCCTAAGTAATAACGACGTAATTAGACCTAAGTTAGCATCAGGACAACTTGTGTTTGTGGTGGAAAAGAATTGAACCAAAACAACCTGTTGTTCTTAAGTTGGTTAATCTCAGTGAAGAGAATGAACAAAGCTTTAGAAATGCCTCGTATAATTGGTGTTTTTGGGTTGATGTTGTTGCATGTTATGAATTTCTGGTAAAAACTCGAAGTAAGGATTCTAAGATTATATTGTTTTCAACATTGTGATACTATATGTTACATTATGTGATATCGTTTTAAATTCGTTCAGTTGTTCGTTGATTTAAATAATATGTGAGTTGGTTTAAAACATCGCGAGACAGTTTGTTATTAAGATTTTTAACGAAAATTGATAATAAGAGAATGTGTTATAAAATCAAAATTATATCAAATCACAAAGAATTGAACAAATTTTACCCGTACATTTATAATTTTTAATGTATCTTAACTCTTAATCAATTGGTCCCCTTTTAACACACTCACTTTAGCACAAAACTTCAATACTCGCCGTCGTTTGCGAAGGGCATTACAATCTCGGAACAACTAAGTTGGGAGTGTTCGCATCGAAAAGGTAAATTCACCTTCGACACAAAGGCAAACTCTGAACAAGTGGGATCATAACATCACCCCGCCTAAGCTTACAGGCATTTGGGACATGTAGGAGCATTGTCTCTTCCGTGTGAAATTGGAAAACCGCAGTCATAGGTATTGACTAAGTTTCTTAATGGTTGGTCCACAAACAGACAAGCCACGGCCTAGCATGTGGGGCTGCTAGGCTTGAAGGGACTCATCTCATGCACTGATTAAAAATGCAATTGCAAGCAGAGGCCAAGCCAAAGTTTGGTGATTGTGGTGTTTCCACGGCATGCTTAGGACTTGTTCGGTAGATGTCCTGCAATTCGTCTAGTGGCCACAATGCTTCTTCTTATCAGCATCGCCGATCTTGAGGGGTCACATATCAATATCATGGAAATTCAATTTGCTTTAAAATACCTCCATCCATTTTCTTTGAAATGTCTATGACGAGAGAATTAATTTATCTTCATCAAAGAGATAGAAGGTGAAAATTTTGAGGGATAACATATTTATATTTTTGAAAATTTTTAATTTAATATGAATCTTTTAAATTTTGTACAAATCAAGTGAAAATGTTATTTTTGTTGATATATTAATAGATAAATATTCACGTAATATTTAATGAATATATTATATCAGCAAAAAAAATCTTTTGATATGATCTATATAAGTTTTAAATGATTACTCATTAAATTAAAATTTTGATATTAAAATAAAAATCTTTTTTAAAAAACCATTAAATTAAAAATCTTTAAAAAGCACTATTTAATTTACTATCCCAAAAAACATAATTTTGAAAGAACTATTATAATTAATATTATTAAAATTACTCTTATATTTAAGATTTGGTTCTACCTTTCTTTGTAAGGTCTTATGAGGAGGTTCAAACGATATCAGAGCTACTAGGTTCAACTTGGGTTTACTTAACTCGTAGCCCTTTGTAGGGCTCACACGTCAGAGACATGCTTACAAAGGGGAGTATATTTAGGATTTGATTTCACCTCTCTTTGTAAGGTCTTACGGATCAATGTTCTTTATGCTTGGCGATTCATGCATCGGAAATGAACATTAGGTAGTAACAAGTTGAATTTTTAATCTTCCTTTTGGAAAATCATTCCAAGCCAACGTGGGATTTAGCCAAGTCTCCACAATTTCAAGGGCCAAAACATGATTGCTCACATGGGGGATTTTTGTTTTCTTCCTCCTATTATCATATTCACAATCCTATATGCTAAAAGACTTGGTAGTGTGGGGGTTGAGTTTGTTATAAAATTTTAATGCCCTTCACATGGTTTCCCACATGCATGACTTAACTTTCATCCAAAGACTTCTTCTTTCTTTTTCTCCTCTCCCAAACCTAATCCTTATCAATCATTTGACACTTCTCATAACATTTAAAAATCTTAGTTAATTATAGGAAAGCATATCTCAACTTAAAATCCATGTTCTATTCTATCTCACATATGAACATCTTAAACCAATCATTATGTCCCATTAATTAGATCTCAAAAGTTATGCATTTTTCGTTTGGAAATCTCCAATAAGTGCCTTCACTTATTACTTGATTATATCTACAAACCATAATCATCAATCATCATTTGTTCTCTAATCCATGTGGTTTTGTGCCTCATTATGGCAATCATTTCAAGTTATAATTAATAAACCAAGCAATACCGTCCACAACTACTAAGTTACATTATAGAACTTCTATACATATTTAACCTGAATACTTGATTAACTAAGTTGGGTTTATATATAGTATAGGAGTTTAAGCGAAAAGGGTATTTATAATATTAGTAATTATTCAACATATAACCAATTTTGGTATCTCATTAGCCTCAATCATTTGGGAAGCACAAGAACTATACACCAACTCCCTTCCTTTCAGTCTCATGTGAAAACTCTTTTGGTTGTTGGCTAAAATCCAAAACTGTAAGCATCTAAACTACAAGTGTACATCTATTCTTATAGAGGTGGATTATTAGGGTCTACTTAGGGGCATTCGTGCAATAATATAGAAAAAGCCATGAGATTGCTGCTTCGGATGGTGGCACTTGCAAGTCATTATGTTAATGATTTTTATAAATTAAACAATAATTTATAATTTGTAAGAGTAATTTAGACACTATTAAATACAATAATCATAAGAACTATTGAAATGATAATATGCTAATTATTATCTCTAGAATATTAATATAGAAGATTAAATGTGAAGAATAAATTTATTACGTATGTATAATTCATTATAGAAAGATGGAAAAAAATAAACTCAAATTGAAAATTACTTTTTTATCTCTACAATAAAGCCATATCCATATATTTTCAATAATGTTTATTGTTTTTAATTTTGAATAATACTACTTTCTAAACATCTTAAGGCCTATTTAATTATATTGAAACTTTTATTAATGGTCCCAACTATTATTTTATTACCTTACTTTGGATTGTACGAGTCCTAAGAAATATCTAAGTAAGAAGTTGATTAAATATTATACAACAACAACAACATCATGGAATCTCGCTAACACTTGATTAAATATTATACAACAACAACATTTAGTTGGAACCTTGCTAAGACGTGAAGTTTGGAGAGATCTAGTAATACGCAGTCTTATCTCTAACTAGTAGAGGAGTTATTTCTGAATGACTCAAACATTTAAAAGAAAAATAAAATTTTAAAAATAATAATTCAAAATTAAAATAAAGAATTAAAATTAAAAACATAAATTAAAAATTAAAAACAGATATAAATAATTTTGTAAAAATAAGAAGATTGAATCAGAAAATCAATTTTAAAAAAATAGGGAAATAATTGGTTATCCCAATTAAACGTAAGACAGAGACAAAAACCGAAATATACACAAGGCTTCTGTTGTGAATTGGGATTTTGTCAATTTTTTTTACTAAAAGCAGTTTTTAATTTTATATAAAAGAAAATATTTAATTTTCAGATGTGACTAATGCAATTGGATAAGTACTTGGACTCTGCCCTACCCTACCATGTGGATTTACTCTTTATGGACAATCTTAGTCAGACAGACTTCCCCCATTATGAGGGCCCAATCATCCCCTAAATTTTGGGGTCAATGTCTCTTTTTTTTTTCTCTAGCAATTATAAAATTCTTTATTTAAGAATACGATTGCTTATTATTAAATTTTTTTAGACCTTATATTTTAGTAGGACTTTCACTGAATATTATTATCATTGTGTTAATCTAAACGTAAAGAATTAAGTGGTGTTTGAACTAAGTTATGTGTGATTTGACTCAATTAATGTTTTTAGGATCAATCAGAAGTAAAAAGTTTATGTAAAAATCTTAATAAATACAATCTAATGCAGTATGAAAAAAACAAATATTGACTCTTTAAAATTAATAAAAAAATTTCTTCTCTTGAAAAGTTTACGAAAAGAAAAAGATATGCATTTTCACAAAATTACCATCTTTTTTAAAACATCATGATAAGTTGTTAGCTATAGCTGTCATAATAAAAATTTCATTAATCATAATAATTTTTTATAAATGAATCGTGAATAAAAAATTTGCTTATGACAAGTATATATTATTAGGTCTTGAAATTACTAGGATGTAATATTCTCATATAATGTGAAACTTGATTAAGGATAGTGCTAATCTCACCAAAATTTTTAAAATATTTTTTTAAATTAAAAGTATAAAACGTCTTTTTTTCAGTTGAATCCAAGTCTAGCATATTTAAAATCTAATTCTTTTAAACAAAATAATGTCATTTTATTTAAAAAATTAAACTTTAAACCAATTCGAACTTAAAAACCTGACCCATGATCCGGTCCATTAAAAACATATAAACCTAAGCCCATAGGCAAAATTGAACTAATTTGTCACTTTTACTTGCATTGCTGCCCTTTTGGAAGCATAGGAAGTGTTTGTTTAACACAATCGAGTTACTTCCAAGATATAAAATCCATTGACTTCAAACCGAATCAAGTCAAACCTGAGCTAATTTGTCATTCCTATTCGCATGTCCTTTTGGGAGCACAAGAAGTGTTTATATCACATTTATATCAACAAAATCGGGTTACTTCCTAGATATGAAACCAATCCATATCTTCAACATCTAGTTATTACTGGTTACAACCTGACCAAGATAGACCATGTTTTCGTAATGCAAGACTACCTGCACATACCCCTCTCTATGACCCCCAAATAAAAACAGGCCCGTGCTCATTTCTTGCTAAACCCAGAACCCCTTTGCTATATATTCCACTGCATGTGATCAACTTCTCTATAATCTACACTTCCATTTTTCTCCTGTGATTATTATATGTTGCAACCTACACTAAAGCAGAAAGACCGAGATGTCAATGAATAAAAGCAAGAGGAGACCATCTCAAGTTCAATTTGACTTCATCTCAATATCTGCATTCTCATGGGAAGAGGTATCAGAGGTATCATCAGGTAGAAGCCCTAGCAGTGGCAAAGGTAGTAACGAGCTGAGATTGCAGAGTATAATCAATGTCGTCAAGTTATCAAAGTTGTCCTTAGTGATTCCGAAAACTTGAGTCAAACCGGCACCAATTAACCCTCCAAGTACACTCCCTCCATTCGACACGGACATGAGGGTTGCAAAAAGTGTGGCTTCCATTCCTTCAGGACATAATTTTGCTGCTAAAACGAGAACTGGCATGAAAGAAGCCTGTAAAAAGACAATAAGTTATCAGTTTTGCTGCTCATGCATAAAATTACATAGCCAGAATAACCTGCACAAATCAAGAAGTTGCCAGGCTCAAAGAAGCATTTTTAAGACGGCACATCGGGCATGTAGATATAAAAAATCAACTGAGGTTACTGCAGGCATCATGCTTGTAACGACGGAAGAAACTAACTAGCCTACAGTTATTTGCCAGAAAACCATGAAAGATCCTTCAAGAGTAGCTATCAAGTGCTTTAAATTCATTTCAAAGATAAGCATTCCAACGTGGGTTTAAACATATATCATGATATAAACTATATCGAAGCTAACATGAAAAAACAGTGTACAAGACGACTATTAAGCAAAAGATCTGATAAATTTTACACTTACCTGAGCAAGAACAGTTAAAATCAAAGAATCTCCAATTGAGAACCATTCATCGCTTATACCAAATTTCCGGTTTAATCCAGTAACAAGGAAAACCTGAGCCAAAAATTAAAAATGAAAACCATAAAACATTTATTCCTAGCAAGTCATTAAATTGGTAAATTGCAAGACAAACCTGAGTCATCCCAAGTATTGTACCAGTTACAGTAGTAGCAACAAAAATCTTCCGCAAAGGAACATCTTTCAGAAAACCATTGTAAAGTCCAACCCCAAGCAATGATGCAACTGAGGTAACAAGCTTGACACGACCAAGAAATTCAGGGGTGAAACCGAGTTTGTTTGTGCTGAAACAACAATGAAGCAAGAAATGTCATTTTTCAAAAAAAGAAGCTAAAAGTTAATATCTTAATTAGTTGAATATCTTGGAAAAAGTTGTCTGTTTAAACATACGTGAAGTAGAACATGGCAGAATCTGAATGTGGTGTTGCCTGCCACAGGAAAATAAAGAGAGTTGGAAGAAAAACATTGGGCTGCTTAATAGCATACCACAACTGGATACTATGTTGTTTTGAAGTTTCAACAAATCCAGGGTCAGTCAAGGAAAGATTTAGTCCTCTTGCTGGATTGCACACTCGTTGCTCTTTCACAAGAACAGCAACTGCAGATGTAATTAATGGTAGCAATGCAGTGACACCAAAAACAAACCTGAGATTTGAAAAGCAGCACAGGAAGATTCATAAAGTGTCGTTAGCACTAGAAAACAGAAGCCACGAGGTCCACCTTAAATACCTTACGCCATAAGCATCAACCAGAGAGCCACTGAAGTAGGAGCTAACAATTCCACCAAATGCTGAGGAACCCCAACAAAGGGACTGAAGGGACCCTGACATACTTTGTGACTCACCACGAGCCCTCTCCACCACCATGGAATCCACAACCTATGAATTTATTGAGCCAATGTTTGAGTAAATAGCGTCTTAAAATAGTAGAGAAGAAGACAACTTAATTAGTAATTCATTTATCACATTTAACTTATTTCATTCAAATACTATAACATTCTCACATTTGAGTTCTTTACAACTAAATATAATTTCAACTTTGATCAAGAAGGGTAATTTCAACAATACAGAAATTAATAACACTCGTTCACCAATTCAACTATTAAGACATCAATCTAAATCTTTTTAAAAAGTCAGAAAGTTGTAGATACTCACTACGTCTGAGAAGGCAACGGAAAGTGAACCAAGTAGGATGCAGAAAGCAGCATTATACTTGCTGTCAACAAAACTGGCCATCAAACTCCAAGACAGTGAACCAAGAAGCCCAGAGAGCACTAAGTACGACCTTCTTCTATAACCGAAAAGTGGAATAGAATCGCTGGCAATCACCAAAAAGTAATTCAAAAAATAAAGGTTAACAAAAATCATCACCAAATAACTCATAAATCAAATGAAAATGATGAAAAGGCAATAAAATGCCCACCTAATGAACCCATATAAAGGTTTGACAAGCCATGGCAAAGCAGAAAAACCAGATATCACAGCTGTCTACTGAAAAAATGCAAATTGTTAGTCCTCCATGTAACGAAACAAATTAAACACGAACAATAGCTAATTAGCTAGACATTCAAAAAGCTACAAAGAAATGGTCACCTCATGTATTTCATGCACTGTCAAAACGTTACCACAATAGCACCGCATTAACAATACAAATCGTGTGCAAGATGACAACACATGTCACCGGTAAGCTACAGTCAGATAAACAATACCTCAGCAGGGTCCAAGTGCAAATCATCTTTGAGATAAAAGCTAACAGCCAATCTGGATAGTCCCAAAACGCCTTGAACAAAATACACCATAGCCACGGCCACATTATCCGGCGACAAATCAACACCAAAGCATTTAATTCTACTCGCAAAGTTCCTACTTTTTTTCCTACCAGAGGCAGTCCCCTCTTCCAAATGAGTAGTTACCATTTCCCCCCTACCACCACCAGCACCTATTACAGTGGACCAAAACCACCAAATGAGTAATTAACAATCGACCATATCAAGAAGTGATCTTTTTATGGATTCAATCGAAGAAGTAACGAAATAAAAAGAAAAAAGAAAAAAGACACTCACTGTTAAAGGAATCAAAAAGCGACTCGTCACTTTTGTCCCGCCGGTGCGATGTGGCGGGAGTGGGAGAATTGTCGGACATGGGTCTTATTTCTGGCCACCGTCGTGGCTTCCTCCGGGAACGTCTGGAGAGGGAGAAGAAGAGTGAGAAGGAGAGGGGGAGGGATCTCCGGCAAATGTTGGAAGTAAGGCAGAAAAGTGGGCTTGGGGAGGGTAAGATGGAGATTGGAATAAAGTTCGTGGAAGCCATTATTGTTTAATTTCCTATGGCACTTGGTGTCCTCCTAACGTACGGGACTTTCAATAACCAGATGACCATTTTGCCCTTGTGGATTGTTATTATTCATCTGACTGTGAAAGGGAGGCCCAAATCGAAAGTAGGCTTCGATTTGGTAAAGTTTACCCAACACAAAATGGCCCTCTTGTAAATCTTATAAGCCTATCCAAAGGTCCAATATGGTTAGTTTAGTACGACCCATTTGAATATTTTTATTGAGATTATAAATTAAATAGTATCTGAGATTTTAATTTTTTTTAATTTATTGATAGTTTTTATAAAATGTTAATTATATAATTATTTTTAAATTTATATAAATAAAGTGAAAGGGATGTTTATTTAGTAATTACATCACCGAAAATAATATTTTAACTTGAGTTATGCAATTTTTAATTTAAATATAAATTATGTAGTGCATCAATTTTTTTTTTTACAAAGAAAAAAACTGAAAGTCAAGACAAGCTATCTATTGCACGGATCTACAGTACAAAGCTCCTTATTTATCCCGATGCACGAGCTCCATAATTGTCCACGAAGGTTTTTGAAAAAAATGTAATCTTGAACTGAGTAGGATTGCGACTGAGGTCAGATTGTTTGTACATTGGTTCCTTCGCGGTGCATCAACTTTAAAACAATAGTGATTTTGCCACGATTTACAATTGGATTGACATCGAAGGTGTGTGACTACAAGACCTTATCGGTTGACAAGAAGCTATAAGCGAACATGTCTCTTATTTCACCTTTACAGTATCCATATTTCCTTAACAATCCTTCCTTCGAGAACCCAACTTTCTCAAGAACCCTTTGAGACCCTTTATTCTCTACCTCGACTAGAGCCTCAAGCCTGACCAAATCTGGCAAGTCCTGAAACACACGAGAAACAGCCATCTTCAACGCAGCAGTAACTATACCTTGTCCCCAGTAATCAGTAGCTAAAGCATATCCTACATGGGCTCTGCACCTGTCCTCTCCTGCTTCAGGAAAGATTGAAACGTACCCGATTGAATGATCATCTAAACATATGGACCGACGCCATGGATGAGGTATGGCGACCTTTTGAAGGTAGGTCAGTGCCTCTTCTCTCGAGGTTATGCTGTCCCATCTTAGATACCGTGTTACTCTATCGTCGCTTGCCCATTTTAGGAAGTCATCCACGTCTGAGAGCTTGAAGGGACGAAGGGAAATTCTTGATGGATCCATTAAGATGATCGAGATTGTTTGTAGTCAACTTGGATGAAGAAAACAGACCTGTGGTGTCGGTTATCGACACATATATAAAAGCTATATTTCTCTACCACTTTCCGGGAAAATTATCATCTGGGTCGCAGAAGCTGACAAGAAAGCATGACGTTGGGCCGCTCAAACTACCGATTCAACAAGAAATAGACCAAAGGGTGGCCCCGCAAAGCTAAATTTTAATACTGTGAGTCGGCACTCAATTTTAAAAGATTACGGATTCCAAGTTTAGGGTCCTAGTCTAAATCTGAATTTTGACTCGAAAACTGACCAACTTCGAAGTATTGGATAGATGAGGAGTTGCTGGGAAGCGTCAAACAAGGGCTTCAAATCTTCTGTTCCGTTTTTCTTATGCTCACATGTTCCAAACAACATCCAACCATACAATAATTGAGAGGCAGAAAATTTAGACGAGTAGGATGTTATTAGACAGAAGATTTGAAGCCCAAACAAGGCGGCTATAAATATCTAGATGTCTTGCTGGCCACTCCAATCAAAAGCATGGCTGAGGACCTGACAGCCATTGATTCCTTGGTCGACTTTTATGTGAGTTGCAAGGCAATTTCCTCAGAAAAAGATCAAATGTTATTATATGAACCGGAATTCGTTTTGTCTAGTAACTTATAGAAAGGCTTATCAGACCAGGAGTTAGTCATGGACCAAAGTCCTCTTACAGCAGTAATAAAAGAAGATGGTGATCTTCATCAAGTCTCTGATCTCTCTTTGAGGCCGTTGGATGTCTCCGATATCGATGACTTCATGGTTTGGGCCACAGACCCGAAGGTGGCTAATTTCTGCAGCTGGGAACCTTACACAAGCAAAGAAGATGGCATGAACTATATCAAGAACACAGTCCAACGCCACCCATGGTTCAAGGCGATATGTCTAAACAACAGGCCAATTGGTGCAATTTCAGTGACCAAAAACTCTGGTTGCGATGCGTGCAGAGGTGAACTTGGCTATGTTTTGGCTGCTAAGTACTGGGGCAAAGGGATTGCCACAAGGGCAGTGAAGTTGGTGGCCAAAACCATATTCCAGGAGTGGCCTCACCTGAAGAGACTTGAAGCTCTGGTTGATGTCAAGAATTTGGGGTCACAGAGGGTGCTAGAGAAGGCTGGATTCCAAAGGGAAGGTGTGCTGAGAAAGTTCGTGGTCATGAAAGGGAAGTCTAGAGACATGATTATGTTTAGTCTTCTCTCCACTGATCCTCTTTAAAATTGATGTTGTTTGATTTTCTTTTTCTCTGTGTTTTGTTAATTTTATTGTTCCATGGAACTGTGTTGTTATCAATGATAGAATCTGCTTTATTCGTTGCCAAATCCCAAAAGTCAGAAACTTTCAGTCTTCGGAACAGTAAAATTGATCAAATATACAAGGAATCCCGACCAGTACAAACAATAAAACAATTCCTGATAACATTATTGAAGAATACAAAATTACAAGCACCCTGAGCATTGCTAAGAATTGCCGAAGAACCTGATAAGAGAGCTACGGATAACATGGTAATGGGCTAATGAAACAAGGGCAATGGGCTGCAACATAACTGGGCTACAGACGTAAATAGACAAACGGACCAACCAATGAAAATGGACCAACATGATGGACCCCCACAGATACTTCGACCCAATCTCCACCTCTTTTGTCTCCTCCTCCATTTTTATCTCCATGTGTACAGCTCCTGATCACTCTCACCAGCCGACAGTTCTGCCACTAGCACACAACAGTGGCATCACACAATAGCTCGCAGCAGTTCATTTGTTTACCTTTAGCATACAATTAGCAGTAGCAACAGCTGTCCTTAGGATTAGCAGTACCAGTATATATTTCCCTCTTTCTGTACATATCAAAGTATGAAGAAATAAACATTTCCTCATCAATATAACCTTCGTGTTTTTCATGGTATCAAAGCCTAAGGTCTGATCCAAGTTACAATACCCAGTTACCAACAATGTCACATACAGCTGAGAGTGAAACCAGTAACCCAGACCTAGAAAAATATTATATTACAAATACAGAAAATCCAGGGGCTATTCTTGTTACCACCCTTCTCAATGGCAACAACTATCTAACTTGGAGCAAATCAATGATGATTGCTCTATGTGCCAAAGACAAACTCTCATTTGTGGATGGAATGTGCACCCAGCCAGCAGAAGATGCAGCATTACTTACCAGATGGAGGAGGGCAGATTCCATGGTGAAATCTTGGATCCTTAACTCCATGACCAAGGAGCTCAGTGACGCCTTCCTATCATTTACCATAGCCAGGGAACTTTGGGAAGAACTGAGAGAGAGGTTCGGAGAAGCCAATGGTCCGATGCTGTACCAAATTGAAAGAGAAATCAGCTACTTTAAACAAGGTAATCTTACCATCTCTGCATACTACACAAAGTTCAAGAAGTTTTGGGATGATCTATCTAGCCTAGATCCAACCCCTACATGCACTTGTGATGCTGCCAAAGCGATTATGAC
>JAOTAX010000114.1:112282-146541 GCA_025629825.1 Erythroxylum guanchezii | reverse complement strand
GTGAGATAAGTATGCTTCCGCAGTTTATCTCCTTCGTTTGTTCCGACGGGTTACCCCGGGTTTAACCTTGGGGGTCGGGACTCGGGCCCAACGGTCTTTGTTTTCGACTCTGTTGTGTTTAAGTAGTTGGGTCTCGGAAACAGGATTCCAACACCTAACATATATTTAAGTATGTTTGACTTGATTTTCTTTAAACAAGCGCTAGATGTTTTTGTTATTTTGATCAATTGACTTTAAGATTTTGATATGCATTATTTAAATAAGCAAGAGGCTCCTTAGATTTAATATCATTTATTTATATATCTTTTCCTCTTCACAAATGTAACGTTAAAGAAAAGGGTAAAAAAGTGGAGCTAGAATCGTGGTCGATGTTGGATCAAAATATATTTATCGAGAAATAAGGTGTATCTAACAATAATAGTAAGAAGGAAATAAACAAATAACTAACAAGAACATTAAGAATATTTTTAATTAGGTTTAACTAATTAGGTGTACCTACATCTTTAAGAGCTAATAGCAATTGATTTCACCATATTGATCAATAAAATCACTAAATGAAAGTTGCATATTTCTTATATAAAGGCTATAATTACATAAATATATTGATATATAAACTTTAAATGATATAGTCTGGTACAACTTGCCCCTTTTTTAAACCCAACATAACTTAACCATGTTTTATCAAATCCTAGAACCCTTGTAGAGTTTTTAATTCACTAAATACGTTTTTAAAGATAAGGTTATCTATCGCAGATATATTTGTGTCATATGATGTGGATCTATTGTCGTTTTCTAGAACACGGCAAAGGCTTTGGCATGTTCACCTCTCAAACTATGGATCCTTTTTCTCCTTTAAACATTTGGACGTAGTCTCAAATACAATTATTTCCCAAATGATGTCTTCCACGAAAGTATCTCTACCACACCAACACGTTTGTGCATTTACTTCTAATTTTTAGAAAGAACATACCTTAGGCCATGTTGCATCCTATGTCATATTCAGCTAAAAGGCATCCAAGAAATGCTCTTTTTTTGCTAAAAACTCTAAGATTACATGTCCATACAATAATTTCTACTTTAGTGAATATACCATTTTCAACCAATATGCTCCAAAATATTCCTTAAAGATTGCACGTTTGTGTATACGAGCTATACACAATAATCTCCATCGTGGCGAATATACTCTATATAGTTTAGGCTATAAACATGTCTAGAAACTTGAGACATTAATCAAGTTTGAGCAATACTTGAACTTCTCTTTGACAACTAGCTTTGTCAATATGTTAATTGCATTATCCAAAGCGTGAACCTTTTCTTTCCAAATGCATTAAATTACTTGACCTTATGAAACCTGACATCCTTTACTATAACATTAATCCATCTATATTTATCCTAACTGGTCATAGTCCTTTGAAAAATAATTGGATACCCATCACTGATGGTAATATTGTACATAAGGATTACTGAAAAGCCTGGGCCTGGCTTAGCCTAAAGTCAATAAGTTTGATTTAAGTTGATTGGGCTTTAGTTTAGGCTTAGGCTTTTCTTTTAAATAAATTTAGCCTTTGAGCTAGACCTAGGCTCGAGCTCCATAGTCCAACCTAGCTTAAAACCCGAACCCTAATTATATATGGAACGATGTCATTTTTTTAATAAATAAAACGACATCATTTCTTGAATAATAAAGGAGGACATCTAGGATAAGGAGTCCAAAGCTTGAATGAACTTGGTAAGCCCTAAAAATTTGACTCTCTTAAAGATTGTGTTTGAACCAAATAACCAAATGCTTTATTTATTCAATCACTTTCCTTTTCTTTATCTTCTATCTTCTGATATAGGAATTAAAAACTAGATACATTATTTATACAGTCACTTTCCTCCTCTTTGTCATATCACTTTCAATAAGGGAATTACTTTATTTTGTAAAGTTCCTATATCGAAAGTGAGAGGACAAAGAGGAGGAAGGTGATTACATAAATAAAGCATCTGAGCCACTGGCTTAAACACAAATATTCAAACGGTTAGGGCTTTCAAATCTCATCCAACCCAATTAGGCTTTAAACCATTCATTATTTATTTAAAAGGGGTCGTACTTTTGGACATGATTTAACTACAAACCATTTAAAGCCTAATCAAGCCTAGGTTTGAGGCTAAAGGCCCAATTTGGGCCCAAAAGTTGTTGGGTTTGATCAATTTAGAGTTAAACATTATAATCTGCTCAATTAATGTCTAAACGTTATCGATTCTGCTCAATGTTAGACTATTTTAGATGAAAAGTTGGCAGTGACACATGCGTTATTAACTCTGAGTGAGGTGTCCTACGTGACATTTTTGTGACCTATTTTCTAACATGTTCCTTAGTTCCAATGTTACATTGGTCTTACCACAACCCATAACTTTCAACATGAGGGAATTCCAACTAAACCACCATGATCAAGGATCTACTTTCTGCTTCTAGCAAAGTCGTGTCCTCACCATTTTTTATTCCTTATCCCAACAGTCTCAGGCATAGTTTTTAAATTATAATCATAATAATTTATAATAGAAACTAGAAAAGGACAACATAATATACTAACACAAATTGTTCCCTTCAAATTAATTAGCATAGTGAACTAGTTGGTATCTGTTTATCGTGAACTAAACGAATATGGTATACGGTTGATGCTTGAGAGTTTGTCTTTTACTCTGTTTCATGTGATATGTGGCTATTACATTAGTCAACTTGCCTTCTACTCCTAGTTAAGAACAAAAAAGGGAATATTGTCATTTAATAAGTTACCATAAATCAATTCCTTAGTATATTAGGAAATCAAATAAGAAATATTACTTGATATATTACAAAATATTACCATTTTAAAAGTCTTGAGATCTATTTCTTTACAATTAGATGGGGATGAAAAAAGATTGCAAGTATCTAGTTGAATGTTATAATTTTTTTGGGGTGTATGAATTGTATGTAAAAGGATAGGTTAGTATATATATGCTAAAGCTACTTAAACTATTTTCCTCTATATCCATATTAGCTCTTCATGTTTTTCTTTTATTTTATGGACAGAAATGGCTCTTTAGTTATGTACTCATATCATATACTATAATGCATCTACAATCACATCAACAGAAATATCATAAGACCCGCATCTAATAGTAAATATTTCTCACCTTATGTTACACATCTTTATATATGTATATATAGCTATAGCTTAGTAGTTATGGTGTAGACTGGATTTCTTATAAATCAATAGTTTTGGAACATAAGATAATATGATTTTGAACTTAAATATCAAGACGTGTGAAGACGAAGAAGAACGGGAAGTCCTTTTTGAGGCATTGGCATGGGATTGACAATGATCTTCTTGTCAGGAATTAGCTTCTGAAACTTGAATCTTTTCACCAAGTTATGCATGACCACTAATATTTCCAGTGTAGCATATTCCTTTCCAGGACACATCTGAGGTCCTCTACCAAACAGGACATGTATGTATGCTGCAGGTCCATTTCTTTCAAATCAAGCTGGATTGAACTCTCTAATTCAGGGAAGTACTTTAGACTTCTATATGTTAAACTTGCACTCCAATATAGCTACATGCATACGAGACATTACGTGTAAATTGATCTATTCTTATCAAAACTGTTAATCATTTAGACTTTTGATTTAGTAAATTACAACTATCTTCCAGCCCTGTGGATTTGAGAAACCATTGAAAATGAAGTCGTTGATGGCTTCTCTAAAAGCACCTTGAAGAGGAGAAGCAAGTCTCATAACTTCAGATGCTATGTTCCACGAGTACTTCACCTTCTATATGTCATTCAAGTTCAACAACTCTCTTGGTGCTTTTGTTTATGCTATCTCCACTTGTTCTATACATGTAACAAAAACTCAAAAACAATTGCACTGTAACTATTCAAATCAAAATGACAAGAATTAATAATAATGAGTAATACCCTTATAAACATGCTTATAAATGTGGGGAGTTTCGCAGGAGATTTGACAATGAAGGTATAGGCAGCACTAGCAGTGTCGTGTCCATCAATCAATAGTCCTAGGATTTTGTCTGTGATGTCGCTCTCATTCATGTACTTTCCGTACTCAAAACTTGTCATCAATATGTGGGATAATGTGTCCTATATAATCAATGCTTTTCCCTCTACCATATCGATCTTCCTTCGTTTAATAATTCCAAAAAGCTCATTCCTTATAAACTTTGAAGCATTAATGGCCCGAGGAAATGGAGTTCCAAGCAAAATCAATGGGGACGGAAATAATTCCTAAAGCTAGAGGATAGAAATGGCCGTATAGTTTAGCGATGCAATTTAGGTCTTCGAGGCTGATAAACAATCGACATGTCAAACGAAATGTATAGTTCTTTGTAACATAAAAGACAACAACTTTGTCTTTGTTTTCCCATTCGGAGGCAAATTGTCTGCGTGCTATATCATCCATGACACTGACATATTGCTAAAGAGCTTTAGGTTTTAAGAACTCATGAAGCATTTTGTGCATCTTTATAGCTTCTTCTTTGGATGAGGTCTGAAGAGAAGATGGAAAGACCTTATTGACGGAGTCAACCCACTATGAAACAACAAGCCTGTTCTCATTGGAGAACAAGAACTTGTTGCCTATTGCATCGCAGACAACCACAATCGGCTAGCCGAGAATATTGGTTTTAAAAACCTCCGACGAATATTTAGCAATTTGATCAAACACGAACTTCTCAAGATGGCCTTTCCATCCAGTGAAAAAGAACTCAAGGCTCTCTCCTAAGTGGGGAATACCAGGTTTGCTTAGGGGAAGATTGGCATGGCTACATTGAGATTGGCATGGTAGGAAGGGCTAATTGTGTAGCTGCAAAATTAGTGCAGTTGTTGGTGAATCTGTTCCACTTGCATATAATCTTAAATATGAAAAGAAGTTTAAGTTGACAATATGAATCACAAAGACCTGCAAGTATTCATACGAAAATAAAATAAATGTACGTGGCCGACAAATCCTAACATTTATGTGGCTGAAATAGAAATGACACCAACTCCAAGCAAACAAATCCTAACATTAATTGTTTCCCTCAATCATATCTCTTCTCTTCAACATCCAACATCCTTTCCAAATTAGTTGAATCTATCTACTACCCTTTACAATGCTTAATCACTAATGAGATAAACAATTAACAAAAAAGATTACAACTCTTATATTATATTTAACAAAATGAAGTCAAAATAGGAGAGTTAAAAAATACTTACGGTTCAATAAGCCATTATTGCATAATAAAATACTAAAGTCTAACAAGGTTCTCGTTACTGGTATACAGCTTAGCTTCGACTATAAAGATGATGTAGTCTTACGCAGCTCTGCATCTTCTTTTAGTACAACATATGTATCCTTTGGTGGCATTTTTTCTTTTTCTTTTCCCATTGTTCAAAGGAAAAGAAGGTCACTCTATATCTACCAGCAAAGCTAGATATAGAACCTAGAAGCATTTCTTGTTTTTTGGGTGTAGAAACCAATATATATATATATAACTAGGAGGCATTTTCTGCTTCTAACAACCAAAAATGATTTTCTTTACTTTTGTTGATTCTTTCTAGAAATATACAATGTACATGCTTATTACCTAATAATGTTATATAAGTAGTTGACGTATTAATATTAGTGTAAACCAGCAAAATGATCTTTTTTCCATTCTTGGTTTTTCTCTTCTTCTTCTTTCATGTCTCTTTACTCTTCTTCTCTTTCCTTTAATCCATAACTTACATGCATGATGGTATACTTCAATGAATATCAGGGTTTAAATTAAGGAAGGTGTCAGAAAATAGGTCACGAAAATGTCACGTAAAACATCTCACTTAGACTTAACGACGCGTATATGACACTACCAAATTTTCATCCAAAATAGCTTAATATTAAGCAGACTCGATAATATTTATACCTTAATTGAGCATATTATAATGTTTGGCCCTAAATTGATCAAATCCAACAACTTTTGGCCCCAAATTGGGCATTTAGCCTAGGTTTGAGCCAAACTGCTAGGGCTTAATCAAGTTTTAGGTTGTGCTAAACTTTGAAAATATTTTTAGGCCATAGGGAACCTGAACTCGACCTAACACATTGCTATCCCTAAGCTTACAAAAGCAAATATTTTTAACCATATTAACTTGGAGGATTAATAGTTTGTCTTGTTTTATCCATGGCTATACTGTGCTAATGTTTTCTTCTTAACATTATTCTATATCTCAAACTAGAATTTTTAGCTCTTTAGCGTATGCTCTAGGTTATTCTAGTTCCACTTATACCACCTTAGTAATATTCTTTGTTGGTCCTAACACGTCCTCTCTATATGTTTCCCTCAATATATGATGTTCCCTAAACATTGCATCCTTAAAAGTTTCCCTAAATATGATACTAAAAATAGATAAGTTTTTTAGTTTTTCTTTACAAATTTCAATAAAAAAATTTTATTTTCAATTTTTTATTATAAAGTTTGCTTAAATAATTTTTTTATAAAAAATAAAAGGAATAAAAGCTCAAAATAAAATAAGTAAAGGAATTGGCTCAACTTTCAGTATCTATCTCATTTTCTAAACCAACCATCCTTTCTTTTTGAAATTCTTCCAAAATTTTCACTTTTTCACTTTATCTCTCCCCTTCGTATTCTTCCGGTGATAACTCTTAAGGCTCGATCCGAAGTTTGATCAAACCTTACTTATAATAATCAAGTCTGAACTTAATTAAATTTTGGGTGATTTGAAAACTCAACTTATCACGTTTGAATCCTAATCCAACTTACCAAAATCCCAATTTGACCTACTCAATAAAGTTGGATTTGGGTTGAACACTATATTTAGAATAAAAAGATTTAAGGTTGATGATAAAGATCAGGTGTATTTACCATCTAAATCAAATGGTCAAATTTAATCAAAATTCAACTTCTAAGGTTGTTGCCCAATAGGTCAAGAATTTGGAGGCTAATGAAGTTGGCAAATGCATCAATTCATCCTTTTAAGAATTTGTTACGAAAATTCAAAACTTAAAAGTTTGGACATTTATGATAGAAATGTTGGTATCTTATCTGGCAATAAGGACATCATCATGGTTAGTCATACGAGACAGATGAAGAACAATGTTATTGTCAGCAACATTGGCCCCTTTGATAATGAGGTTGACATCCTTAAACTTGAAACTTACCTTAATGTGAAGCACATCCCCATCAAGCCTTAAACCAATAAGTGGTTCTTTTTAGATATTAAGAGGGGCATTATTGTGTTGGTTAAGGGTGTCTCGTAAATTTGGGTTGTGCAAGTAGTCACCCAAATTTTGTGATGTCTTACTCATTCACCAACCAAGTGATTGCATGCACAATTTAAGCTATGGAAGGAGAAGGTAACTAGATAAGAGACGAAGAAAGAAAAGAAGTCAAATTGTATAGTGAAACAAAAAAGGAAGTAAAACAACGGCTAAGGTTTTAACTTAACTTACATATATTGCTGGGCCTTTAGGTTGGATTAGGCCTTAAACCCTAAATTTGAGCCTCAGTATGACCTAGAGCTTGAAATTTAGGGGGAAAAAAAGGATCAAATTCGGCCCAAAACTTAATTAACTCGAGTCAAGCTATAGATTTAAGATCGGGTCAGGCTAGACTTGAACTTATTTACCAAGCTTAGTTTTACATTATTCTTTAAAATTTCTTTTATTACGTATTCTTGCTCGATTTACTCTAAGATCATGTTTTTAAAACAAGTAATTCACACAATCTATTATTATTATACTACACTACATTTCAACAAAATTTCTTCTAGACTATTGTCGTTATGTTTTTGTTGTTATTGTTATTGTTATTGTTGTTATCGTGATCTTTCTTCTTCTTCTTCTTATTATTATTATTATTATTATTATTATTATTATTATTGTGTTCTTTCAAACTTTTCTTTTTTGAATTTCACTTTGAGTCTTAAATTTATAAATGCTACTTTTATCTTATATTTGTAATTTGAGTCATTGAATAAAGAGTTTCTATATAGTTATAAATTGTAAACATAAGAATCTTGTATTGTAAATAAACCAAAACTTCTTTTGATAAAATTAACAACGACGAATTCTTAAAATTATATTTTTATTTAAAGTTAACCATTTATGACGTGTTATGGATGCAATTATATCTCAATTAATATCGTTTAATTTAAGTACAGTTATATAACATATTTTTTTAAATTTCATGTAATAATTTAAGGATATATATATAATGTTTTTTTGAAAATTTTCATGTAACTTGTTATTCATAAATAGAGTTTATATACTCAATCTTTTCTGAAGAGTGACTTGAAATGCCAACTCTACGCAGGTAACAAAGGACCCAATATTTGGGAAAATATTTCCCAAGTTTTCCTCTTCCTCGGATAAATTTGATTTCTCTGTAAGTGAAGCATCCGGAGGTTAGTTATCTATTCAAGATACGGCTTAAGGACACGTGTCAACATCCAAACCAAGCTTAGTTAAAAAGATGTGGCAACCGTTAAACCACAGTGGACCGCTTCAAAAGCCTGAAGGACATGAACATTGACAAGATTAGCGACTCCTATGCCGATTCGGATCAGGAGTTGGATTTGGATCCGACACACGCGGCGAGAGCGCTGAGAATGCCCGACAATGTTTGTTGTTTTGCTGGCGTCACTCGATTTACCGTTTCGATGCAAGGAAAATTTGAAGCAAAAACGGCTTGCCTTTCTCAATACCATTTCCGTGTGTCCGCGTCGAAACTGCCGTTAAGTCACGCCGTCTTCCTGGCGTCTTTAATGGCCGCGTTTCCTTGTAAACCGCGTTGCCACGTGACACCCGTTTCCTGGATATTACTTGGAAGAATTAGTAACATGTGCACGATCTCATTGTAAGCTCCTCCTCTTTTCAAATGCATGATGATGAATGGAAAGAACTAAAAAAAGGGAGAGTAGAGTTGAAGAAGTGGTTATGGAAACGGCTACGCAAGAAAAACACTCGACTTATAAATTATAATAAAATTTAAAGACCTGATTGGTGGCGGTAGGGCGGCGGGCGTAGTTATACAGGAAGTGCGGTCAAAGGTTTCGTTGACCGAGCCGAATATCTCAATTACCTCAATGAAGGGATTGTGAGGCACAGCATTAGCACGTGAGGCGCGCGTTTAGTGTACATTCCGACTCACACGTACCCCTCCTCCATTTATTTTGTCAGACACGTACGCTCATTTTTGTCGTAAAAGGGTGCGCACTCCAGTACACGTGTGTCGTTACTTTTGGATTAGATCACCGTTTGGATTGTACAAATTAGAATAACCCGTGACCCGATTTAAGTGCGCCGCTCCATACCAATTACTATGATTACCACACAAAAGAATTAGATACAAATTACTAAAGCTAATTTATCGCACTGGGTTAAATGTATAGTTGAAGCGTATAAAGTTGGAGGAGAGTTGTGGTGCGGCCATATTAACACATGCACCAAAATGCAACAACAATTAATTGAATTTGAAATTAATGGGAACTTCTCACGTACTCATCATTCCGACAGAATGTTAGGTGCTCAGATTTTAAAAGATAATGAATTTAATTGTCCTTTTTAACACTGATTAAACACCCTCACATGACAATCTTGTTAGATCCTAAAAACTCCTTAATCCGTAGAAGCGTTACATTTGGTGATCGTAATTATGTACTGGTTTTAGGTGGCAACAACGTGTCAAGATGTGATTAGACCGTAGACTACGCATAAGTGGGTCGTGTTATAGAAGCCACATAACATACCCCAGCTTTGACTGTACAAACACTCGCTTACAAACATAACGCACCCCAAAAGGAGCGTAGCTTTTACCTACTTTATCTCTCCGCCTCTTTCTATAAAACCCAGCCTACTTTGCCTCTCCTAACCCAACCTCTCTTTTATTCATTCTCTCAAAGACAAACACATCGTAGAACAGATAATGGCTCCCAGGGAGAGATCCAATACCATCCTATCCAAAAACCCGAATCCCAACTCCAACGCTAAGGAGATAAGATACAGAGGCGTCAGGAAGAGACCGTGGGGTCGCTACGCGGCTGAGATCCGAGACCCGGGGAAGAAGACTAGGGTCTGGCTCGGGACATTCGATACAGCTGAAGAGGCCGCGCGTGCCTACGACACTGCTGCACGTGAGTTTCGCGGCGCTAAGGCCAAAACTAATTTCCCATCAGTCGCTGAACTCAACGCTGCCGTTAACGTCGCTGTCCCCATACACAGCCCCAGCCAAAGCAGCACCGTGGAGTCCTCTTCCCCACCCCCTACTCGCCCAGCTCCGGTTTCACCATCTCCGTTGGACCTAACTCTCAACGTCCCACAACAAGCCGCAGGAGTCAACCTCCCAGCAGGCGCGTGGTTCTCGTTGGCGACGGTTCCGCGTCCCGTGTTCTTCTTCGATGCATTTGCCCCGGCGAGGAACGACGGTAAAATGAATACCAACCCGAATGGGCTGGATCGGATGGTGGTGGTGAACGGTGGGACACAGAGCGATTCAGACTCATCATCCGTAGTTGATTATCCTAATGACCGCGGTCAATGTAAGAAGGGACCATCTTTGGATCTTGATCTTAACCTGCCCCCACCAACCGAAGTGGCGTAGAAATAAATATTTTATGCCGAGTTTTGGGCGGAGAATTCTGGTTTTGAAGTCGTTTAATCAGTGTTTTACCGTTTCGGTGTTAGAGGAAAGTTTTTATACCTAAGCAGGGAAGCTGACTTATGATCATGTTGTACATAGCAAAGAGATAACCTAAGCAAGAAGCTCTTTTTATTATATATATCATTTCCCTTTTTTAAGCAACTGATTTTAGATAAATTCAAGCGTTTCTCTAAAGGTTGTTTTAGTGTTACTATTATTTATTGTTAGTCCTTGGGAATTTTTCACTAATAAAAAATGGTGAACATTTTCCTCTCTTCTCTGCGTTACCGGATCCATTTTCTTGCACTTTCTCCCGTACCAAACAGGGCCCTAAGTCTAACAGTCACTTTTTTATGTGGAGACGCATGTATATTATCAACTGGAGTATGACGACTAGTTTATGATTTCAAAGAACGCAATAATTTTTTGTCTTGTCCGGGAATTGCTTATGTAGCTTCCAAGTGTTCCAACAGACATGTCGCCGGCATTTCAGGTTGGGCTTGATTTTGATGGGTTTATTCGTTTTCTCTTTCAAAACAAAGGAACGTAACGTAACCAGCAAACTGTAGCTCTACGTACGTTCGTTTGATAAATCTGTCTTCTAATAAACGTAATACACGTGGCACCCTCCACCCCATATTAACTTAAAGGCACTTTATTGTGTATATTTAATAATGGAATGGGAAAGCAGAAAAATGTGGGAAGAAGAAAGGGAGGTGGGGGAGGCGGCAGCATGATGAGGAGGAGCATGGCTCTCCATGGTCCCCTATCCATTGAAAATTATCATATCTCGTGATACGCGTCCTATTTGTCCTTTTATACAGATATAAAGTGGGCCATTTAAAATCTAGCGGCTGCGCATCGACCCCATCTTAATGTGCGGGTACGCGTTAGCGTTTCGTGACGTTTTAAATTATATTTTACCAGGCGGCACCGACGGCGAAACATACTTTGTTAAAAGAATAAAATAAAAGTAGAAAAGATTGATTTAAGGGAATCCAGTCGGTAGGAGGTCTTACATGTTAAGTGGGACCGATTTGAGTAATTTCGTGTTGACGAGGGACATGTCGGGATTCGGGTTGTCGTCACGTGCTCATCCACCGCCCGATAAAAGCTTTCATTACTTTTGTTGTTGCTTGTGCTGTCCTCCTTTTATTGGGCTTTTCGTGAGCTTTTGTTAGCTTTCTTTCGCCTTCTAATTTATCATTTATGATTATTTTAAGTGTATATATATATATATATATATGTTCTCGTTTATAACACTGTTTGTTGCTGAGTATTTCTCATAATAATTTATGGTTAATTAATTAATCTTTTTATTAAAATTTTTATTTATTTATTATTCTTTACTTATTTTATATTTATTGTATTATTTATTTTACTACTTATATTATATTTTGTTTTATTATTATTTTATTTAAATATATTACTCAATTGTTGTAAGTTGCCTGAACAAAAGTTATTTATTTGATGAGGGGGAGGGCAACAGGCAATAAAGTTTTAATTAATCAAGAGTGGAGGGCCGGGGATGCAAAATCTAGAACTTGTTGTTTGGGGTATTAAGGTTATTGATTAAATTATTGTGGAAGGACAAGTGTGGGGCCGCGTGTAAAACAGAGTTGCAAGAGGAGGCGCGGCGGCCGCTTTTGGTGGGTTCCACTTAACTCCTTTGTCGTCTGGTTTTCAAGGAATTCTTCAGAATTTGTGGCCATGCGAAAGTGGATACTATGAAACCGACAGCCACCCAACCAATGTCGACCACGTAGATCTGGACACCTGTACGGACACTTGTAACGAAAGGATTATATGCAAGTGTAGTGGTGATGTGTTGGGAGGTGACAGACCCTTGAAGCCGGCGCGTCGGAGGTGGGAACCTGTTTTTAGGGACCCGGCGTGGTGTGAAGGACCCCTCCACAGCTCGACAAGTGTCGTAGAATATTTGAAAAGATGAACCAACTGCCAAAGAGTGAAGTGGTTGATGTTGGGTGGTTTGGGCGGCTGTTTAAATTAAATGATTTTTCTTATTAAAAGCCGGGATTTAGTGCTTAGTACGTTTCTAACTTCATTTTTAAAGTAAAAAAACATCTTGTGTATTTGTCTGTTACCAAAATTACGGCTTCTTAATTCAGATTATTGTTCTCTTAATTACCTGTATAAATATTTCCAATTCTTCTGTGCATATTAAACAAAACAAATCGAATAGGATAATTGATTAAGACAAGTGTTAAGGCAGAGACGTAGAACCTAAACACGACTAAAAGACTGAAGAAAATGGTTGGCTTAGACGTCCAAATCAAATTAGCCAATTGTACCTGAAAAAAAAAAAAAAGGTGACTCTCTTCCTTGTATTTTAATTAACACTCAAAACGACGACTCGTGGGTCATCCACTCCTTATTTTGTATTGTATCCCTTCTTCTAATGATATCTGTTAGGACGTCACTGCAAAATTATTGCGCACCATGACTTGTTGGAAACAAACACTCCACTCTGCTTTTGGTTTTTGGCTTTCTTAATCCAAAACAAATCAAAATGAAAAACATTACTAAAGTAACCATAAGCTTTGAAAAGGTCAGAACTTAAGGTCTCGCTATGGTTTCAAAGTTGGACTAATGAGTTCATGAAAATTTTAATCAACTTAGAATATTAGTACGTGACCGCCAAGGTTTTCAGAATTTGCTATATAAAAAAATCAGAACGAATATAAATAGAGGTTCACACTTCACAGTCACACTTTTTTAAGGGCTGGTGTTTGGTTATGAAAGATAATTTTTAAGTAAAAGATATAATTGAATTGGATACAGTCGACAATCATTTCCAATCTGACACTTGATTACACCGGGCACGACTTTATCCAAGGATTAGAATCAATACTAAAACGAAGAAAAACAGCATAGTTGAGTGAGTTACAAAAAGCCTTGCTAAAAAATTCGATCAACTTTCTGCACCATTAAAGCAAAAATTTTGAAAATGACAATTTATCACTTTAATATCCAAATCATAGCACACTTAGAAGTATTTGTCATACTAACAACAATTTGGGTGACTGACGAGTAAATAAAGTTGATTTCTGTCATAATTATAAATCAACATGTTTATATAATGATTTCTTATTTCTTACCCTATAATAACACATACATTTTTTTTTTAGTAAATCAGAAAAATTTTATACGAAAATAAATAGTTTATATACACAGTTAGAGATTACTCACAATTTCTTGCCCACAAAAAAACAACAAAGTATAAAACCATAGGAGTAGCATAATGCAAAGAAATAACCTAAGTACCAGCCTACCTGCAAAACTTGCCTCTCAAGCAGTCTAAGAAGACTAAGCCCAATACCCTACTACAAAAATTCCCCAATTCCCATAAAAGTCACAAAAGAACAACAGCACAACCCACCAAACAGCGATCTATACTACAGACATATATAGCCCACAAACTGCAACCAGAGCAACACAAGCAAATAGCAAAGAGCATGACCCCCACCACCACCTGGTAGCTTGCCCAATATCATACAGAGCTGGCCTTGAACCTGCAGTAAGAATATTATTTTTTTATAGGTTTAGATCTCCTGATTCAATTATCCTGTTTCAATTCTATCTTCTGTAAAGAAAGAGAGTAGGTGGACAAAAAAAAGAAAAAACAGAACAAAGTTTTCACATCGAAATTTTATCAAACACCTGAAAGACATACTCAAGATATAAATTTCAGATAATGTTTACTCAACTTGTGTCTCCTTAAATACAAGTAGAAAAGATAACGGAACATAAAAAATGAAAGCAATGACAAGCAAGTTCAGAAAATGCTTCCTAAAATCAGGAACCTATAATAATAAACCAAAAAATCAGCACACCAAGTAACTGACTTTTGACTAAGTAATAAACAGTAATAAAATGGAACTAACATGACTAACAAACTTACTAGATTTCTGCGATAATCCCTAACATACTCCCCTTTAATGCAAAAATCTATAACACCCAATTTATCTCTAAAATAAATGAACTTCTCTAACGAAAGAGACTTTGTGAACAAATCAGCCACTTGTTCTTGAGAACTACAACGCTCCGTCTTGATACTTCCTTCAGCAGCCAATTCTCTTATAAAATGATGTTGAATGTCTATGTATCTTGTGCGATTATGATGAACTGGATTCTTTATCATTGCAATGGTGGATTGATTATCACAGAAAATTATTGTAGCCTCCTTTTGATGTTGCTTCATATCACATAAGATTCTTCTCAACCATATAGCTTGACATGTTGTTGAAGTGTCAGCTATATACTCAGCTTCAGAAGAAAATGCAATGGATGGCTGCTACTTTGAACACTAAGAGATGGTATTTGATCCTAGTTTAAACAAATATCCACTTGTACTCTTGCGGTCATCAACAAAACTTGTTCAATCGCTATCTAAAAAACCAAATAATTTAAAATTGTTGCAGTTAGAATACCACAAACCATAAGAACATGTTCCTTTCAAACATCTAAGCACCCTTTTTGCAGCACCATAATGCATTTTACTTGAATTTTGCATGAACCGAGACAGCAGAGTTATAGCTTGTAAGATGATGGGACGATTATTTGTGAGATACAACAAACTTCCAATTAAACTTTGATATATCCGTGCATCAACCTTTTCTTCTCCATCATCCAAGCTGAATTTTTGGTTTATGATCATTGGAGTTTTAACTGGATTACTATTTTTCATATTAAACTTCTCTAAGAAATCATTGACATATTTCTGCTGAGAGATAAAAATTTCAGCTTCATTTTGCCGCACTTCTAACCCCAAAAAATAGCTTATAGAACCCAAACCAATCATCTTAAATTTAGATATCATAATCTTTTTGAAATCATTAATTAAGGCAATACTATTTCCAGTGTAAATCAAGTCATCCACATAGAGACAAACAAGTAATACCTCATCGACTCTACTAGTTTTGACATACAATGTGGATTCACTTGCACTCTTTTGGAACCCATTTTTGCTGAAGTGTCCATCAATCCTTTCGTATCAGACACTTAGGGCTTGCTTGAGTCCATAAAGTGTTTTCTTCAATTGATACACCTTCATTTCATCTCCTTTAACTTCATAACCTTAAGGCTCTGTACATACACATTTTCCTCCAGAAAGCCATTTTAAAAGGCTGATTTCACATCAAATTGATGCACTTTCCATTTATAGTGAGCAACAATAGATAAAAAAGTACGAATAGTATCAAATCTAGCTACAAAAGAGAAGGTTTCTACAAAATCAATACCTTATTATTGCATGTACCCCAGTGCCACCAGCTTTGTTTTATGCTTCAATATTGACCCATCTGGTTTGTATTTGAGTTTGCACACCCATTTGAGCCCTACAACTTCCTTTCCTGCTGGTAGGTCAACTAGTATCCAAGTCTTATTTCTCTCAAATGATTTCATTTCTTCATCCATAACATCACGCCATGTAGTGCTCTTTACAGCTTCTCCAAATGAACTTGGCTCTTTAATTTTTGCAAGTTGGCACCTTTCAGTTTGCTCATAGATCTCTTTGAGTGATCTCTATTTCCTAGGAGGTGTACTAGACGAAGAGGAGCTAGGCGTAGTTGGCTTTGAAGAGCTAGAAGTGGAGCTAGGTGAGGAGGGACTTGAACCGCCATGATCATAATCATTCTCTTCAACTGCTATCTCGTTAGCAAACTCATCATCCCCTTGAATAATGGCTAGAAATTTATGCATTTCATTCCAACTTCATGTACTCTTTTCATCAAATACAACATCATGACTTATTAGTAATTTTTTAGAAAAAAGATTGCAAAACCGATAGCCTTTAGTTTCCAAGCTATATCCCCCGAATATGCATTCTACACTATTATCATCAAGTTTTGCCCTGTTTTGTGATGGTAAAAGGACATAAGCAATACATCCAAAAATTTTAAAATGTGTTACCTTTGGTTTCCTCCCATGAAAAGCTTCAAATGGTGTTTGATTGGACAACCCTGAAGTTGGACTGTGATTGAGTAAACAGGCTGCTGTGTGAATTGCCTCAGCCCAAAAACTTTTTGGTAGGTGTTTGGCCTTAACCATACTCTTTTCCATTTCAACAAGTCTTCGATTTTTCCTCTCCGTCACTCCATTTTGTTGAGGGATGTAACTGGATATCAACTGTCTTTTAATGCCCATCCCTTCACAAAAATTGTCAAATTATGTGGAAATGAACTCACCTCCTAGATTTGTCACCTTTATTGCATTACCATTTTGCTTTTCAATAGATGACTTAAATTTCTTAAAGATTGAAAACACCTCTGATATCTCCTTGACAAAATAAACCAAAAATCATTCGACTGAAATTATCTACAAAGACTACAAAGTACCTGTTATTATTGAGAGAAGGTGTGTGCATAAGTCCACAAACATTTCCATGTATTAATTCAGTTGGCCTTGAAGCTTTCATACTGCTACTTTTTGGAAAAGGATCTCTATGTTGCTTTCCAATCATACAACTTTCATATACTGCATCAGCTAGCTTTATCATTGGCAAACCATTCACAAGCTTTTGATTAGATAGCATATTCAAGCTTTTAAAGTTAAGATGTCCATACCTTATGATGCCATAACCAATTGTCATCTTCTAATGAGGCTATAAGTGCTTTCTTTTCATCATCAAGGACAAGTGGAAACATGTTAATTCTGACCTTTGGAACCTTAAACAACAAGGCCTTCTTGGCTCTATCAGAAAAAACTGCATATGAAAAACCTTCACAAACTAAAGAATAGCCTTCTCTTAAAAATTGTCCAACAATCAATTAGTTTGAGTCCAAGTCTGGAACATAAGAACACCTTTGATGTAGCTGGTTCCACAAGGATTCAGTTTCACAACTCCTTTCCTTTGAGAATTACGGATCGTTCCATCACCCATCTTCACTGTTGTTTTGATTGACCTATCTAAGCTGATAAATGCCTTTAGTTTGGCAGTCATGTGATTACCACAGCCACTATCCATATACCATAAACCAGAATCATACTCTTTTGCAGTGAAACAAGCAAGAAATAAACTTTCAGACTCATCTTTATCTTTTTCTTCTGCAAAATTTGCTTGTTTTTTATCTCTTTCTTTTAATCGACAACATTTTTCTATATGATTAGGTCTATCACAATAGTAACACTTTAACTTACGATTTTGAGTTTCTTCTTAACTGTGGATGCATTTGAATGTTGACTTCTGTCATTTGATCGTCCACCTCCTCTATTTCCTCTGCCTCCTCTTCTTCCTCGAAAAGAATATCTTCCAAGATGGTTGTTGTTGTTCCTACGCTCATATACAACTTCATTGCCTTTAAAAACTTGCATCTTTGTCTGAAAAGCCTTTTCGGTAGAACTCTTCTAATAGCTTTTTTGCCTATCTTCATGGGATTGTAAAGAGCCTAAAAGCTCATCAACAGTTAAGACACTTAAGTCTTTTGATGCTTCTATGACAGCAACAACAGATTCATATTTTTGGGACAAACTCCACAATATTTTTTCAACAACCTTTTGATAAGACACCTGCTTACCATACTTTCTAATCTGATTAACTATTTCTATAAGATTGTTGGAATATTCATGAATAGATTTTTCATTTTTCATAATGAAGCTTTCGAACTTCCTACAAAGTGTCTAAAGCTTGACTCTAAGCACTTTCTCTGTGCCTCGGTATCCATTCTTGAGTGCATCCCAAGCATCTCTTGCCTTTGTTGCTGTAGAAATTCGAGAAGAGAAAATTGCATCATCTACAACCTGTTGAATGAAGAAAAGAGCCTTAGCGTCTCTCTTTCTCATCTCTTTAAGGTTATGTAATGCTACACTTTCTTCAGTATAGCCCTTCTCCACTAACTCTCATAGATCTTGGGAGATAAAGAAAGTTTTCATCTTTGTACTTCAAACATCATAGTTGCTGCCCTGAAAAATTGAAATGGTAGGTTGTGGAATGTTCACTCCATTTGACATGTTAGCCATCACAAGACTTTGCACAGACCTAGAAGAAGGCTCTGATACCAAATGTAAAGAAAGAGAGTGGGTGAGAAAAAAAAACAGAACAAAGTTCTCACACAAAAATTTTATTAAACACCTGAAGGGCACCCAGGGTATAAACTTCATATAATGTTCATTCTAACTTGTGTCTCCTTAAATACAAGTAGAAAAGATAACAGAACCTCAAAAATCAAAATAATGACAAGCACATTTAGAAAATGCTTCCTAAAATCAGGAAGTCACAATAACAAACCAAAAAATCAGGACACTAAGTATCAACTTTTGACTAAGTAATAAACACTAGGAAAATGGAACTAACATAACTAACAAACTTACTAGATTTCTACGTTAATACCTAACATTCTTGCCCCAAAATGACATCGTTTTATATTTTTTTTAGGTGAAAACAAGATTGAAACGGGGTATACGTTGTTTTATGTTTTTTTGAAACGAAAACATGATTGAAACGAAATATTTGGGATAGAAGATCTGACGCCTATTTTTATTTACATCAATTACGAAAGGTCTAGACTAAAGTAAACTTATTGGGCTGGGCTCCTGCTATCATAGGTATGATGATGCTTCCAAAGGCCTAAACGAAAATTGTTGGGCTGGGCTCGTAAACTATCTTTTGCGATTTCTTCCTTTTATATATTTAATTATCTCAAAATAATAATTCTTATTTAATTTAATAATAATTGTCACTTATTTGTAATTGTCACTTGAGAAACGGGGGTTGGGAAAATGGTATTCTCAGGCAACCCACTATCTCTTACCGTCCCAGACCCCGCCTTCGAGTCGTGGCTCCGAGACTCCGGCTACCTCGAAATTCTCGACCAAACCTCCACCACCAGCACAGCCGCCGCCGCCACCACCAACGCTGCCTCCACCACCCAGTCCGATACCGCCACTTCAACTACTAGCGTAACCGGTGGCTTCTTCGTTTCTTTATTTTCTCATGTCCTTACTTTGCTTTCTGTCTTCACTCTCAATCCCTTCTCTAAGCTCACCACCGATGACTTCTCCGGCCAAACTCCTTCTTGGACTCGCTCGTTTTTTGGGGATTGTGGATCCTATTCGTTGCCGTGCGGTTCTCACCAGGCCAGGCTTCGTGTTCATGAAAATGTCAAGCGTTATGCTAGAAATTACGCTTCTCTCTTCATTCTCTTCTTTGCTTGTACTCTGTATTGTACTCTCTCTCTCTCTCTATCTCTTTACATGTATTTATGTTTATGGGCGAGTTTAGTGGTTATATGTTTGGTTTCGGATGAAAATTGAGGAAATGTTATGAAATATTTATAGATTGTGGAATGAGGTGCTACTTCAATTTGATACAAGATATAGTAACCAAAAATCAATGTGGGTCTTGTTTTCGTGTTCCATTTGTTGTATATCAACCAGGATAAGTCTGGGTTTGGGCTAAATTGAGGGGAAGGTTCTAAATTGTTGTCTTTTGGACATGACATATGAACTTCTTCTTCTTATCTCTCTGTTCCAATGACTTGGTGAATGATGTTGCTGTTTTAGGTATCAAATGCCACTTGCTCTGATTGGACTGGTATCAAGTTTGGCAGTATGGGATACTTTTAAGTTCTGTAGCGATAAATGGGCATGGGATCGGTACCCCATGATCCGCCATGTTTTGGTTCGTGCTGCTCAGTGTGGTGAGTGGGTCATTTTCCTCAGTCGTTTTAGCTCTCAAAGTTAAATGATTTTTTCTTGGCCCTTCTGCTCAGAGGGTCCTATAGTAACTGTAAGATGTGTAGCTTTGAACTTGTGTAGATAAACCGTTCCAGTGTGCAAAGTAGGAATAGCAGACTGCTCTAAAGGAATATTGGCCCGAAATGGTTTTGATCTTCTTTTGTGGTTGCAACTTCAGCTGTTAACTTGATAGGTGACTGATATTTTGCAAAAATTTTGTTCGTATGATTTACTTTTCAGCTTGGATCAGAGGTGAACTGCAGGAGTATATAAGCAATGTCTGATTTATATGGATTGAACCTATTAGTTGAACACCTAATTGTGATTGGGGAAGCTGAATAAAGGAAACTACCTCTACTATTGGGACTAGGGTGGCGTCTTGGTAGATCCATTAGAAATACAATATTGTTTAAGAAACAGTAGCTTGACTTGGGTTGGGGGGTGGAAGAAAAGTCAAAGACCATGAGAATGGGGAAATGTCATTACATTGGGAAGATAATCCTGTTCCACTCATAATGCATGGCAAAATCGTAAGAGTCAAATCAAATTTACAGCAATGCTATATCTTCCAGCAATTTCTGTAATACTAAACCATTTTTATTTGATCTATCCATCATCTTGTCTTTCCTTACGTTTACACTTTCTCTTGTTGATGTTCGGCAAGCTTAATTGTAACGTGGAAATGACTAAATAAACTTTCAGAATTATGCTGTTGATTTGACTGGTTTTTTATGACATACCATGAGTTATGTATCCATAAGTTGCAATTGGAAACTGTTGGAACGTTGCGTTTTGAACACCTTTAGTATGTGGCTGCCAGTTATAGAAAAGGCATTTTCCTTGTTATTTCATGTGAGGAATTCTTGCTTCAAAAGGGGTATGTCTTGTTGATTATTTCAATTGCACCAATCCAGAATCACGTTTCAGTCCCTTTTTATTATTTTCCTTATGGTTTGGGACTTGTGTGGATTTATTGGGGACTCTGTTCTGTGATGTTTAATCAAGGGCAGTAGCAAGATAGTGGTGGACAATGGCAATTATTTTCTTTGCTTGCTTGACTGTATTGTCTCATCATTGCAGCAACTGCAGTTATTCTAATACTCTTAAACGTCCAGATGGCTCTCTTTTATGCATTTGCTGTCAGTTATGCAGGTAATAATAAATATTTTGCTGGATTTGCTTGCTACTACCTATTTTATACTGTGGATTCTGGAGCCCAATCTAGCAATAAGCTCGGTGGTTCTAAATTGCCTTTAGGATGTGCAGAAAAGGCGCAAAACACATACAAAGCTTATATTGTTTAAATTGACAGAAGATAAATATTTTATTCTCTTGCAAGATGCTCTCAATGCAAAATAATTAGTCTACCTAGCTTTACGGTAGTGATTTGCAAAGTGAGGTTCACATTCTTCAAACTAATCCTATTTCGGAAGTAGGTTTTGATTTTTTTTTCCCTAATCATGGTTTACTAAGAAAAGGATTTAGAAGGAAGGGTGCTGGCTAGGGTTAGAAACTCAGGCTTAGAGGGATGTCGGCTAGGGCATACCAATTACTTGTACCATATATTATTTACAAGCTCTCTAGTTAAACACTTATACTTTGCTCTATATCAGGAAATCAGTAATCAAGCATTGACATATAGTACTGGTCAACTGTTTTTCCCTTGTTTCCAATGACGACTTGGATCTGCAAGACCAATCTTTTTCATTCAATAACTTCTGTTTTCCTTTACATGAGTTTTGGTTTCTGCATTCTTTTCAGTTATGATTCTGCATGCGGCCTTCAGAAAGCTAACTCCTGCAAAGCAACCATCTCGAAGGAGATGATGAAGCCAACCAGTGCAAATTAATCAGAGACATGAGAGGGCTCAAGTTTTGTAACAGTTACTCGATTGAGCAACTAAGATCAGCTTTATTATGTTGCCCCCATCTTGAAGTTGGGAGACACCTGGTAATTCTTCCATTAAGTGATGATATCCGAGTACTGTTTACAACCTCTTGCCAGTGGAATGAGAAGGGCAATATGCAGTTGATTTTTGATCTTGTATGAAACGATGTTATAAATTTCTTTAACTTGAGTCTGATCATCTGACGCAGATCCCTTATTGTGTGTATCTTGGATAGATCTTCCAGTTAGTGTTTGATAAAATATTTGTCTTTCTAGCGCACATAATCACTCAAGGTTCAATATTTAAACATAATTTCAATTATATTTCTCTAATTTTTCACAAAATTGATAATTTTTATTTTTTCTAAATTAATTAATATATGAGTACATTTAATTGTAATTGCGGAGCTAGCAAACACGATGGCTTTCATATTATTCTATAATCATAACAAAAATACGTAATAAAATGGAATTGAAATGTTACTAATACTAAGCAATCGATAATAAAATGTTTACCATTTTTAAAACACACTAAGACATATAGAAACAAAATCTTTTCTTTTGTTAACTTTTAACGTTACTCTACTACTGACATGCATGTTTTTGTCCACTCCCAACTTTGTGGCAGAACTCGAATAAATTGAGTACTATACTATAATCAAAATTCTGATTAATTGAATTGATCTTCTGAAATTAAGGCGCATTAAGATCAAAGAGGAATTAAAACTGAAGGACCAGTAATGTGGGTTTCAGGTAGGGTAAGCTTTCCGATTCCATCATATGAAGTTAAATATAATTGAATAGTAAAATCAATAGACTATAATAAACATAATTGAAGTCCCAGAAATCACTAATAAATACAATTAGTGGTCATCAAACTTGTATGTTTATAAAATCGACAAGCCATCTAATTACACAGCAATTCATTCGTAAGTTGCAAAATAAATGAAGACAAAACTGTAGAGAAGGAAAATAATGGTAATACGGCAAGCCAATTTCTTACAATGATATGTACATCATCATATCTGAAAGAATGCATCACCAGTTGACATTGCTACAAAATAAATATGTTATCCGACTCCAATCTCATCATTCAATTTGAATTGGCATCCCGTGAAACGTGCCCTTGCCATCTACATTCAGACAAATGATCAATTCAGAAAACAACAATTTTCAAGAGTAAGTGCTTACAAGGACATATTCTGAGATTCAGGGAGAGCTTAATGGTTGGCAATCGTCAAGAAGTGTTAGATTCAAATCTTCAATTGGGTTACAGGAAGCGTCAGGCTATGATTGTGCATGTTCATAAGGATATTTTTTGTTCACTTGTGTGAAAGATGGCAAGTGTGTTTTGGTCCATTTAATTGAGGGTTGCTCTAATGTCATAATCAACAACTTGTCTGGGGTTAATGTCCCCTAAACATACATGTAAAAGTAAAAAGAAGTTTACTCGATCACAATCAAAAAAGGAAGAATGCACGAATAGGCAAAATTTCTTATGTGCCACAGCTGCTCATGGAGCAGGAAGCATTCACATTTTCCCCATTTTGAAAACCAAAATGCTCAAGCTTGAAATATAGACTAACCTTGATAGTAAAAACCTCGCAAGGGGACTCATATTGGCATTTGAAGTAAAATCTTTGACTTGTTGCTTTTTTCTGGTATCAGTTTCAGAGTTTAAATGTTGTGTCCCTTCATGAGGTGTCTTGATCCTGGTGAATAGGAGCACAGCAAGCTCCTGTAAATCTTTCATTGAAGGCTCCTTGGAGCTGCAAAAAATTACTTTTCTTCAGCAGCTTAACCTATATTACTTCAATTGACATCATAAGAAGGCACTAGTAGTAAAACGCAAATAAAAAGGCAATTTTCTTTTAACTTTATGTAAACTTCTTAGAACCTTGCTAATTGTTGAAGCAAATTTCTGACAAGGACATCACAAGATCCAGGCTTCTTCCGCTCCATATTTACTAATGCACTAGTAACTGCTTTCACAACCGATCCTTCTGAATCATCAGCAACTGCCTACATTGTACACATCAAACTATATGAAGCTAATGCACAGAGCTAGCCAACAAGAAAATAATACAACTAAGAGCATGTATCCCACAGCATTAAGTTACTATTTAATAATAAGTCATCAGAAAAAGACTTCCCACAGCACTAAGTTACTATTTAATAATAAGTCACCAGAAAAAGATAAGTAAATACATTAACAATTGTAGGGCAAGATAGGTTGACACGAAATAAATTGCAGATGTTACAATCCTGGCTTACAAGGACCAAAAACAAACTCTTGGCAGCATATCCAAAAGCTATGCAGAGCACCATGGCCATGAATTACTCCTGTCAGTTAAGTCATTTATTGTCAAACCCATTATGCTGACCAGGAACTTTTACTGTGATGAGCTCTGAATATCTTCCCCTATAGCCAGTCCTGACCATCTATATACAACTCATACAAATTATACTGATGAAACTTTGAGGGCTTTAGTTTCTCTGACGTAGATAGTCAAGCTTGAAGTTCATCTAAACAACTATCAAACTAGTATCAGGAACACTATTTTTTATAAGAACAAGTTTGTATCTAAAAGCAGCTCTTCAAAATCCATGAAGATGATTTGAGAAAAAATATCTCAACATTACCATGAGGAATTGCATGGATCTGTTTCTGAATGTTTACCTCTTTTACAGATGGGATAAGCAAAACAGACAAAGGGGCCGTAGATGATGCTATTCTTGCACTTTCTTCATCTTCTCTCAATTGACGTGATCTTGAGAGTCCTTTCGGTGCATCAAAGTAGTCATGAGAATTTCTGCAACAGAGAATTTCTCATTAATAAACAACAATGAACTAACTCCATCTTCTCAAGCCAAAAGTTACAGATGTATCAAATAATATACACCTAGAAGAATCAGAGCTATTTGTCATTTGCTCTCTTCTTTTATTTTCATGGCCATCATTATTTAGCTTGCTCACTGCAGATCTTCCCCTAATATTTCCCTTCTGCAGACCTCCTTGAAATGCAGCTTTTGCCTGGACAGGTATCAGTCAAAGATTTTCTCAACATAAGTAAAAGAAATAAGATAAAAAGGGAAAATTAGGAAAAGGTCAAAGACTTGATTTACAAAAGTATGGCTCAAGAAAACTGTTACCAAATTGCATTTCAAATTTAAAGCAAACAATCAATTACTAGCCGCATCATAAAAAAAGTTATCCAAGCTGCAACATCATCAATGACCCATAATGTTTTGTTAATTATTGCCATCAAGACATTTAACAATTAGTTCAAGCTGCTGGGTGAGACTTAAGAATGATCCATACGGTAACTTTAGCAGTCACAAGAAGCCCATTCATTGAAAAATCACTCAACCCAAACACTTTGTTTGTTTCGTGATGTGCTAGAATGGTTCAACACTTAGGATTCAGCTTATAATGCAAGTCATTTGCACATAAGTAGTAGGAATAACCTCAGCAAGATTCAATGCACTGTCCTCCAATGAGGAACTTGAGGTTCTCTCTTGTATTCCTAATCTGGATTTAGGAGTCCGAGGGAAATCGGATTCATCATGTTGGCTACGGAAAACAACAGTTCCACTGGTAGAAGCATCTTCAAGAGAAGCATACACATTGCCAGACTGCACAGAAAATTAACAATAATGGAATAAATGGGTAAGCAGAGCTGAAAGAAAATGAACAGGCATTTTCAATTCTTAGGAAGACAAATGATACCTGACTGCCCTGATCTCGGAACACAGCTGACGACTGATACCCTCTGGGACTCCTAATGACAACAGTTCCGGTCCCACTTACTTCATCCTGGCAGTTAAAACCATAAATTCAACTTAAGAAATGTAACCCTAAATTCTATGACCGAGCAATGGAATTAACCCTAAATTTTATGACTGAGCAATGGAATTTACTTTCACCAGATCACTATTGTGTTATAATGAAGGTGGAAGCACCATGGAGGACTAAACATGTCATCTTCCCTAAGAGCACTGATAGGCCAGTTAACCCAACATTGAAGAGAAGACAACTTATGAATTCCTCAAATCCTTCACCCACCCCCCTTCGCCCTCCTTTAACTCATTTTTATCTTTCTTTTTTCTTCAACAACATGCTCAACTCTTAACCCATAAAAGGTAAACTTTGTGATTTCAGGACCCAATATGTAAGAGATGAAAAAAAAATCATGAGAAAGAGAGGGTAAAAAGGCATACATCATCATTGGAATTATTTTGATGTTCATCATGATATGAATCTCGAGCATCTTTAGCAAAAGTAATCTCTGGAGATTCCTGATGAGCATTTCCATGGATGGACGACAAATGGTTTCCACTCTCAAAATATCTTCTTTGGCTAACCCTATTGTGTGAAAATTCTGACTTCTTCTCTCCAATCTGAGGTGGTCTTCCAGCACTTCTAATTGTTCCGGTACCCTGTGATCCACCAATACTGAAATCCCATCCAGCATTTTTCAGGATTTTCCCCTGACTGCTAAGATTCACAAATGTCAGTCTGAAAGAAAACAAAAATTTGAAAAAATCTGGTAGCAAACAAACTCAACCAACCTAGCATGCACGGTTCCTTCAGCCTTTACATCTCGTATCACCTTCACTGTACCAGACGTCTCACCAATAGCATTTGAACCATTCCTGGGGGTTTCAGCATCTTTTATTTGGTATTTGGGACGCTCTCTGTAAGATTGCATGGGCATAAATAATATGTTTTAATCCATGTGACAAGAACCATAATTCTGTAGCTAACTCAGATAAGTATCAGGAATTTTTCCAGGAGAAACAGTACAAGATACAATGTTTTAAGACCCTTTCTAACATTATATACTAGACCCAGTTATATGTCAGAAATAATGACTTGAATCATTTAACATAAAAAGCATCTTGCAAAACAGTTAAAGCAGAATTACACTACAACAGAAATTCGCACCTTATTCTTTCCAAATAATATGTTTTAATCCATGTGACAAGAACCATAATTCTGTAGCTAACTCAAAGAAGTATCAGGAATTTTTCAATTTAAAAAAAAAAAAAAGAATCAGGAATTTTTCCAGGAGAAACAGTACAAGATACAATGTTTTAAGACCCTTTCTAACATTATATACTAGACCCAGTTATATGTCAGAAATAATGACTTGAATCATTTAACATAAAAAGCATCTTGCAAAACAGTTAAAGCAGAATTACTCTACAGCAGAAATTCGCACCTTATTCTTTCCAAAAGCCTTGGGCTCTTTCTGACATTTCTAATAAAACGATGCTTCAAGAGTTCCTTAGCGCTTGGCCTCTGAAAATCGGAGTTTAGTTAGTAAATATCCATGTTAAGAAGATCAAAAGATCTGGTAGTGACTAACAGGACTTCCTAAGGAGTAGTAAGCGCTCGCAATTCACTAGGAAAGACTTCTTCAAACTTTACACGATCTCCTATCATGAAGGGGAATAAAATATGACCACTAAGTGCATAACAGGTGGAAAAGTAATGTCACAGGTTCAATACACCTTGAAAGTAAACAAAAGATAACAATTGTGCTTGGCGTCAAATGACCTAAACAATCTCCAAACTTTCTATACATTGGCTCCAGAGCCATAAAAGTAGTTTCAGTCAAGGGATCCCAACCAAAAAGCAGTTAGGACATGACTACAGTAAACCAGTTGTCCACATTAAAAAATAATCCCCGAGCAAAAAACCAAACAGGTGAGTGAAGGGTTTGTTTTCCTTTTTTATATACTTTGTGTTGTAAAACTGAGTTCACAAGTTGGAAGGAGGGATTCTTCTCACCCATATCTTTAAAACTGTTCCAAGAGAAAAAAATCCAACTATAAAACTCCACAGGAGGAATGAAGAATGACTTTTCAGCAATGCAAACAGGCCAGCCACATTATTTAAGCAAAAATTGGGTAAAGAATAATCCCACACTGCTTCAGATATCTAATAAATTTCTGTTACAACTGTAAAATCAAATGGGATACCTAACAAGCCCATTGAAGTCCACACCTCGTAATTGGCAGGGGAAAATGACACTGATGGACTTCTTCCAAATAAAATAATCTAAGATACTTCAAAAGCAATCTCTATACAACTAGAACTCCACCATGGATTGACCACTGTAATTCAGCGCAACTCCTAATTTAAACAAGTCAATTTGGTAGTATCTTCTCAGAAACTCACTGTATTTTTGCTCATGTGCCTCAATTAACTTTGAAATTCTCTCACCAGAATAAGGCTTTATGAATGTCTACAGCTAAAGAACATGTTGCCAAATCCAATCCCAATAATCCCAAGTGTTACTAATTTGTAATTTCAACAACTAAATAATACTTCTGTGTTCAGCCACAAAAATTGAAGAAAAGACACCCATTTCCTTCCCACATTTCACGAATCACTTTCCAATATACTTTGCAGCTTGAATTGTTCAATATATGGCTGTGAGTTGGTATCAATCAGCAGCAATCCAAACAATTACCAATTTAGTTTAGCATATTTGTTGAGATCATTGGCCTACCTTACATCTAATAACCTAAATTTAATTCCCAAGTAATGTAATTGGAATATTTAATTGTGCTCATGCCACCCATATTCCCTTGAAATGCTAAAATTCCCAATTCACGAAAAATATCCCAAGAACAGGCATTTATACATTCCATTCGTCACATCTCCACTCTCATGGAAAATTAGTATTTATGACGAGGGAGAAATTGAGTAATAGGAGTGTAAACTTGCCTCGGCAGGAAGTTTCTTTAAACATAATGACACGAAGTCTTTCATAACACGAGAAAAATGCTCATCTAGCTGCAGAAGGAACGCAATTTTCAAGCAGTGAACAATGGTACTTTACGAGTATTTAATCAGGCAAAACCAACCCCTAAAGAAATTAAAAAAGAATAATGAGAACCTGTGGTGGATTTTCTCTAGGTATGATAAAAAGGACCCTCATTGGATGAAGATCAGCAAGTGGAGGCTCCCCTTTTGCCATTTCTATTGCAGTTATCCCTAGAGACCAGATATCTGCCTGCATTATGTAAGGAATTCAGGTGATCATGTACATGGATTGTAAGATAAGGGAGAAGTAGAGATTGCATACAAGGTTGTAACACAACTACCCGCAAACCAAAACAAGAGAGGTCATAATACCTTTTCATTGTACCCTTCTGAATTCTGAATTACCTCAGGAGCCATCCAGAATGGAGTTCCTACAAAAGTCTGCAATTATTAACTAAATTAGTGCAGTATTTAACAGACGCTTGAATCATATCTGAATATCATCACATTGCAAAGTAAGACAAGTGATGAATGAAAAGATTGGCTAATTCAATTCATTCAACAGATCCTATAATGCATATTAAAGAAGAGGCAAAAAGGAAAATTGCAATAGAAAAGAAATCCCTCAAAAGTCATTGTCTGATGTGGCAATAGTAGTTCAGAAATAATCACAAACAAAACAACTGATAAAACTAGAACTAACACCACCCCAAGGGCACCTTAAAAAGGGAGGATTGCTCAAGCCTTACAAAGCTTGTAATTCATTTCTTCCTAGTCAATGTGGGATATTTATCACACTTAATACACTCCCCTTATGCCCTGGAATGGCCATTTCAAGTAATAAGTTTGTAGGACTAGACATTCCATGATAATAGTGGGTCAAATTCCATTCCAAAAAGCACCATAAGGGGGAAGAATTGCCAAAAGCCTTATAATGCTGGTAATGCTCTTGTTCCTAATCGATGTGAGATATTTATCATACTTAACAACAACTATGTTAGCGACCATGCAGGGGAAGGCCAAGAGAATGTCGTGAATGTTGGTGACTTTGTCAGTTTGCAGGAGGGACCACGTAACCGTCCCTTATTGGTTTATAGTCGTAGGAAGAGCGGTAGTACAGCTGTGGACAATAACTAATTGTGATACTTAGGTGGCAGCAGGTTGTTACGTGGGGGAATATTACATATATAGAGCTAGAAATCAGGGAGGGGGTTTTTATCATCTGACTTCAAAGAAACTTATTGTATTCGGCTGCGGCTTGGGAAGGGTTGCAGTGGCACCCTTATTTCTCAATTAACATCAATACAAATCAATATTTTCTTTACTTCTCATTCGATGCAGTTTTCCTTAGATCCTAACTCTACCAAATTGGTGCGGTGAGCGTGGAACCCAAAACCACTATGACTAATACCAGAATGGAGACCAGAATGGATACGGTAGAGAGGACCTTGGAATTACTGGAGCAGCGCTTGACTAGTTTAGGAGTGGAAGTGAATGAAGGAAAGCAACAAGTTGAAGGCCGAAATCAAAATGATGCTTGCGGCAGCCATAAAAGAGAAAGTGATGGAGGAGACAACATCGGGAAGCTCAGGAGTAGTGCATGAAGGGACGATGATGGCGACACCCACTATAGGCAAAACAGTCACCAAGATGATTGCCCTTGAAGATGTTCAGATATCTGCGAAGAAGATTGAACTCCCAAATTTCAACGGCAACGACCCACTGAGTTGGGTGAGCAGAGCAGAACAATACTTCCAGATTCAACGAACCTCTAAAGATATGAAGGTGACATTTTCCCTTGTTTGTATGGAGGGACATGCGTTACACTGGATGATGTGGTTACACCGAAGGAAACCACTTCTTAGTTGGGATGACGTACGTCAAGAGGTGTTAGCTCGTTTTGGAGGAGCTTTGGCATCAAACCCATAAGAGATGTTGGCTGTGACTAAACAGGACAATACGGTGGATGAATATATTCGCGATTTTGTCGCCAAATCTGCACAGATCGAGGGGATGCCCGAGGAAGCTTTTACAGGACAGTTATGGAATGGGTTGAAGGAGGAAATCCAGGCTAGAATAAGAACACATGAAGTGTCCGACCTCTACAAAACGATGAATTTGGCCAGGGAAGTAGAGTACGAGATCGATTTGCAGGGAAAAAGAAGAATGGGTTGGGCTGAGGGAAGAAAGGATGGTTTCGGGCTGGGAAATAAGGCTGGAATCATTGCAGGCCTTCCTGTGTTTGGGTCCAACACTGGGTATTTGGCAGGTAAAAGGGTTGCGACGGTGGTGAGCACAAATTTGGGTGTTGGGCAAAGCAATAAAGTTGTCGGCTCTCAAACCAACACCGCTGGGTTTGGGAATCGGACAACCAACCCCAAACCAGTGAACCATGGTGGGATTCGTCGCCTTTCTCAAGATGAGTTCCACGATCTAAGGGCACAGGGTTTGTGTTTCAAGTGCGAGCAACCTTATGGTCCTCTTCACTGCTGCCATAGCAAGACGCTTCAGACAGTTATATTGTGGGACAACGAGGGTGAATTTGAGGAAGACAACAGTGAAGTGACAAACGACGTTATGGAAGCAGAACAGAAAGATGAAGCACTGAACGAGACACAGGTAATGAGTCTCGACTTACCATGCTTTGGGTTATCCAGGAATAGTCGAAGCCGTACTATGAAGCTTAAAGGGAACATTGGGTGGCTGAAGTAATAGTAATGGTTGACAGTGGTACTAGCCACTGTTTCATGGCTAGAACAGTAGCGCAAACGTTGGGCATACCAATTGAAGGAACTTCACGAATTGATGTGAAGATGGGCGATGGGCAGAAAAGAGAAACGATGGGGGTTTGCCGTGATGTAGAGATGGCTTTGGGGGGTGAAAAATACTGGGTGGATTGTTATCTGTTTCCGTTGGGAGGAGTGGACGTGATTCTTGGCGTCTCTTGGTTGGAAACTTTAGGAGATGTTAAGGCTAACTGGTCACGGATGACCATGAAGTTTGTTCGAGGAGGCAAAAGAATCCAGTTAGAAGGGAATGCGACTTTGCGAAATGAGCTAGTATCTTTTCGCGCATTAAGTAAGGCTTTAGAAGTTGAGTTTGCAGTGATGTTGTGGATAACGACAGAAGTTGAGTTTGCAATGAAGTTGAGAAAATGGGGCATGAAAGAGAGAATGAGCTGTAGCAGATTTTGCAGGAGTTTGAACCCGTATTTTGTGAACCCAGCAAATTACCTCCTCGTCGAGCAGTGGACCATGGAATACTTTTGGAACCAAGAGTATCAGCTGTTAGTGTGAGGCCTTACCGATATGGGCATGCACAGAAAGACGAGATAGAGCGTCAAGTGGCAGACATGTTGGCCACAGGGATCATTCAGCCTAGTACCGGACCATTTTCAAGTCCAGTATTGTTAGTGAGGAAGAAAGACAACAATTGGAGGTTTTGTGTCGATTACCGTGAGTTGAATAAAGTCACTATAGCTGATAAGTATCCAATTCCAGTAATTCAGGAATTGTTAGATGAATTACAAGGGGCGCGTTTCTTCTCCAAGGTGGACCTTCGTTCGGGGTATCACCAAATTAGGGAAAAGGAAGAGGATGTTCCCAAGACGGCTTTTAGAACACATTCAGGACACTATGAGTTCCGTGTTATGCCATTCGGACTCAAAAATGCTCCCTCAACCTTCCAAGCCGTGATGAATGACTTGTTGTGCGAAGGATTGAGACGATATGTCCTTGTATTCTTCGATGACATATTGATTTACAACAGAGATTGGGCGACTCATTTGACACACTTGAAGGTGGTGCTTGGATAGCTCCAACGTCACAGTTTCTTCATCAACCATAAGAAGAGTCAATTCGGGCAGAAGAAGATTGAATACTTGGGGCACGTAATCTCAGAGGAAGGAGTAGCAATGGACCCTTCCAAGGTAGCTAGTGTACTGCCGTGGCCAACACCAAGATCGGTGAAGGCGGTGAGGTGATTTTTGGGTTTAACCGGCTATTACCGTCGGTTTATACGGGATTATGGACAGATAGCTCGTCCATTAACGAATTTGTTAAAAAAAGAAAGTGCCAACAGTTTCTGCTGGACCAAAGATGCGCAGGAAGCTGTCCAACGGTTACAACAAGCCATCACATCTGCACCCGTTTTGATTCTACCCGATTTCAGCCAGCCATTTGTCTTGGAATGCGATGCTTCTGGTAGTGGGGTTGGGGCAGCACTGATGCAGAAAAATCTGCCGATTGCTTACTATAGCAAAATTCTGGCAGCAAGGAATTTGTCTAAGCCAACATATGAAAAGGAATTGATGGCTTTGGTTATGGCAATTCGGCATTGGAGGCCATATCTAGCGGAAAGGAGGTTCGTAGTGAGGACAGATCACAGCAGTCTTCGTCACCTTCTACGTCAGCAAATCACAACACCCGCGCAGCAAAACTGGGTAGCAAAGTTAATGGGCTATGAGTTTGACATTGAGTATAAGCCCGGGTTGCTCAACCGAGCTGCTGACTCCTTATCGCGCCGAAATGAAGAAGCAGAGTTGGCAGCAATCTTGCTGCCCGTTTGGGCACAATGGGATAGCCTAAACGCGAAGACGCAGGTTGATGAGGATTATCAAAAGCTCAAGGAGAAGGTGCAGCATCATCCAGCCAATCATCCACACTATAAGCTCGTTAACGGTAGACTGTTCTACAATGGTCGCATTGTGCTACCAGTTTCTTCTCGGTGGATCCCAAGGTTGATTGAGGAGTTTCATTCGACTCCACAGGGAGGACATTCGGGCGCGTATCGGACATACCGGCGGCTAGTTGCTAGCGTATATTGGCCGGGAATGATGAAAGAAATTCAATGCTATGTGGCTGCATGTCTCATTTGCCAAAAGAATAAATATGAGACACTCACACCGGTGGGGCTGTTGCAACCTCTGCCCAATCCCGAACATGTGTGGGAAGACATCTCTATGGACTTCATTACTGGTCTTCCTCGCTCACATGGCATGGATTGTGTATTAGTTGTGGTGGATAGGCTAACCAAATTTGCCCATTTTATGGGGTTAAAACATCCGTATACAGCCCGGGGTGTTTCTGAAATTTCTGTCAAGGAGGTTGTATGATTGCATGGAGTTCCCCGTTCTATAGTGAGTGATAGAGATCCGATATTCATGAGTAGTTTTTGGAGGGAGCTATTTAAAAGTTGGGGAACTACGCTCAAGATGAGCACAGCATACCATCCGGAGACAGACGGAC
>JAOTAX010000114.1:57900-77914 GCA_025629825.1 Erythroxylum guanchezii | reverse complement strand
TTGGTGTGTTACTATTCATTGCACCAAAAAATTTGGTGTTTTGGTGCCTTGGTTGGAGTGAATTTTTTGCACCAAAACACCAAATTTGGTGTTTTGGTGCCTTGGTTGGAGATGCCCTAAGAAGAGAACGAGTGAACGGAAGATAGACGAAGAGAGTGATGGCTGCAGTGCGTGGTTATGGAGCGCGTGATGATAAGGAGCCGGATGTCGTAGGTAGAGGATGCAGAGCCCCGCAATTCGTGCGCAGAGAGTTTGTTTAAGAGAAACGATGCACCGACTCGTGCAGGATCACGTGCGCACGTGACACCTCAGTCCTTTCTCCTAGCGTGGTGTGCGTGTGTGTACTGAACAGTAACGGTTCAGAGAGTACATAATAATGATTTAATAATCATATCATATTACCTGCTGCCTTTGGCGTCATTTTTATCCGAGCGACCCTCTTCCCTCGCCAAATGACAATACTGCCCCCAAAGTAATTGCAAAAGAGTACTTTTGACGACATGAAATGAGGTTATGATTTTATGCTATTCATCATGATTATCATCTTTTCTGCTGCTTTCATTTTAATTAATCAAGTATCCTTTTCGTCGTCAATTATTCAACCACGATGAATAAAATTTGAAAAACATGATATCCTAATCTATATATTTCATTTCCTCTAAAATTTGTGAGAGTTTTAGACTAAATTATTCTATATTTTAACAACGAAGAGCATTGTTACGGAAGGTGGTAAGAAATAATTTTATTACCGTGTGAAAGAAAGATAACGATTTTGAATGGTACGAACGCATTTGGCATGCTATATGATAACAACAATAAAGTAAACAAATGATTAAGTTAAATGTGATGATGGTTAATGATTTGTCCTCACTTATTGATTACTTATACACTTATCTTCTTTGTGATTAATTAGATCAATGATGGGGTTTAGATTATACGTAAAACTCCATTTGTATCATTATAAGCTTCATTATTCTAAATCTGCTTTTTTCCCATGTCTTTGCCAAATCTAAATTGATTATAGAAATAAAGGTGAGCCAAGGTTTTAGGTGCTTATAGATATGTTCGGATTTGGCAAACAAGCACTTGATTGCATTTTCCATCTATATGGACCTAAAACATGATTAGAAATCAAAATGCTCTAATTATGATGAACTAAAGATGATATCTTTGATATGAACTCATTAATTAAAAAACTACGCAAAATCAATCAGAGGGCAATTTCGAAATTTCATTTGACTTACCGACGAAGATAGTACGCAAATTAAAAACACATTGCTAAGTGCCCCTTCCATGTGTAGGCACTAGGCACTTCTTTTGCACAGCAACCGTACAACTTTATTAAGATTACCCTTATAACTTGGCTCCTACACAAAAACTGACATGAAATATTATCATAATAACGTTAAAAATTAACTCAAATCTAATCCTCAGAGTTCCTGCCTACCCCTTTTGACCAGTAAAGATTCTGTCCTATGCTTGGCATAAAGAGAAGGCGATTTATTAATTGGCGAGGAGTTAATTGGAAAATACAAAAGTTAAACAGCGGCGTAAAGATGAGCACTTTCTCGTATTCACTAAAAAATGAAGATTATAAAATTTGAGTCTCTAATTGAAGAACCTATATGTGACTTTTTTCAATAATCCTTTATAGAAAATTTTTCATATCTTAATAAGTAATTTTACAAAATTTCATTATTATATTGAAACTTAAAACATAACTAATCAATTAAATTATGTGTTTAGTATATTGAAAAAGTACATAACTTGGCGATTAAGAATAAAATGATCAAATAAGAGTTATTTTAGTATAATAAATAATTTTTAAATTAATATTAAAATTTTAGTATATATTAAATTGAATAATTACATGCTTTTTTAATAAGTCAAATTAAAATTATGTCTACTTTTGACATGATTTCTTGATTATAGTTTTAAATTACTTTCTTAACGTTTTATCAACTCCAATTTTAATTATTTATACTTTTATATACAATAATTAAGGACTTTTTAATTATAAAAGTACATTTTTTTTCCAAAATTTTAAAATATTCAAATAATATATATGTTAATAAGAAAATGATACCCTTACCTTTATAATTTTCAAAATTTGATTTGAATTGAAGAGTTTCTAAATGTTTTTTTTTTAATATTTGGTAGTAGAAGGACAATCGTTTAATGTTATCATTTCTTTTTCTTCATCTTTTATTTATTTCTTTACGTATTTTCTTATATTTATTTTTCCAAATTAATTTTCTTTTCCCTTCCTTCTTACTATTTAATTTCCTCTATTTTTATAATGTCCTAAAGTCTTTTAATTACTTTATAGTTTTATTATGCAAATATAAATATTATTTTCTTATGAAAATAAAACGAGGAAACATAGAACGAAATAGAGAATAAACATAAATATTATTTCATGCCTTTATTTATACAAAACAGAGTTAATCTTTATAATTTAAATAACATAAGTACTTTTTTTAATATTTAAATTAATAATAGTTACATCTTTTGCTAATTAATCATTTATAATATTTTTTTGTTAATTTGATTGAATAATAAAGACTTTTACACTAAGTTTAAACACAAATTTTTTTTAAAAATAAAGCTTAGTGGATTTTGATGTATATATTTTTGTCCTTATCGAAAGTAAAGTATAACTCCCTCCTACATTGCCACGTCCTTCTTTTTGTACAGAGCGGTGACTGGGTATCTTATACAACCGGTGAATTATCGAAAAGGCCATGAAGAAAACCTAAACACCGCCGTTTGCAAGTCCTTTTCATTTCCACTCACTTTTTGTTGATGAGTAAATTGTCTATCTGAAGTTAAAACGTGTCTATTTCCCCAAACCCCCCTAATTTACGTGGTCCAGAGTACAGAGATTTGAAATTCCTCCCCCTTTTCTAAAATTAAATTGTATAATATAAATGTACGGAGAAAATTAATTCAATCACCAAGACTAGCTCTAGCTCATTTATTCCGAAAGTTTTCATTTATATTTGTAGGAATTATGCTTAATTTATTAAGTTAGTCAAACATTCTATCGTCTATAAATAAGTTTAACACAGTACCTTGTTGTAATTATTATTATTTATTATCAAGGGAATATCTAGGCAAGTTATATGGACTAAACTAACCCCTCTCCTTAAAGATATTTGAGCAGAACGTACCCATCCAATCTACTTAAATATTGTTGTAATAAGTTACACAATAGTTTAATTCGATAAACGGGTTGATTCGCAAGCCAAGACCATTTATTGTTGTAACTATTAGTTGACACAAGTTGAAAGACTATCCTATATTGTGTCTATTAGCTAAAACAACATTGTTTTAAGTTTTAACTATTGAACAAAAATTTAGTTTTGACTATTGACTATAGTTAAGTACGATAAAATTAAACGGACGATCGCTAGCGTCGTTTTCCACCTCCCTGTCACTCACTATAACTGGCAAAGAGAAGAAGAGGCAGAGTGAAAATGAAAAGTTGTCCCCACTTTTTATGGAGTCTGGTGGGGTAAAACATTGCTTCGGTACCTTTTTCTTTCCCCTCTTTTAACGCTCTCAAGCACTCTTTACATCAAAGATCACCCACCAGTACCACCATCAAAACAAAATAGAGGGTCTCTTCATTCACCTTTGTGGCGGAGTTTCGTATTAAAAGGATAAAAGCAAAGGAACACATATATAACCAATGGCTAGCTAGAGATAGAGGGGTACAGAGAAAGGGAGGGCAAGTTTTAACTTAAGAAGTGAGAAAGACAAGAAGGGAAGATAGAGATGAATAATAAAAGCAGCAGCACTGAAAAGGAGTCGTGAGGCAAGTTAACAGTCAAGTGAAAAAGAGGGCTTACAATTGACATATGTATATAGAGAAAGATACATAATATTAGAGAGACACAGAAAGAGAGAGACTTGTGGAGAAAGAGAGAGATGGTGGGCTCAGGAGGAGCAGATAGAAGCAAAGAAGCTGTTGGGATGATGGCCCTTCATGAGGCCCTCAGAAGCGTCTGTCTCAACTCAGAATGGACTTACTCTGTCTTCTGGACTATTCGTCCTCGCCCGTACTCGCTCTTTCCATACGCTTTTTGTCTCGACCAATTCTCTCTGATTCTGTAATTCTCTGCTGCTTCATCTTTGATTTTGAAGTGTTTCCTTAAATGGCTACTTCTTCGTTTGTCTTGCAGACGAGTCAGGGGTGGTAATGGTTGCAAGGTTGGAGATGATAATGGAAGTTTGTGAGTATTGCTTGCTTGTTTGTTTGATTCTTCTTCTTGGTTACTAACAAAACCAGGTGGATATGGGGATTAAATCGAGTTTTTAGTCCCAGCTATGTGGTTTTTATGATTTCCCAAGTTACCATTTCGGAAAAGAGCTTGTTTTGCCTCTTCTTTCCTCTGGTCTTTCCTAGCAGCCGAGCAAGTAGTTGGCTGTTTTTTAGCTTCAACTAATAAACAGAACTCACAGGCAAGGAAACAGAGAGCATTTGTTTGCGATGGATGGTTTTTTGTGTTGGTAAAATCAATTTCCAAAACTTTCCAAATAGTGATGATAAGTGGTGTTTTGGTAATTAACGGTGGGGACCTTACCCTTTTGACATTCCCTTTTCTCTGTTCTTGCTCTTTGCCTTTTCTTTTTTTGTTGTCTCTGAATCTTCAAATCTTTAGTATTAGTATTTGCAGAAGCATGTATAGACATCAAACGGATTATGTGTATGTACGTTCACTGTTCACATGCGATACCAAGGTTCTAATAACATCTTTTGACACATGAAATGAAATTGTGCGAAGGATGTTGATGTGGGAAGATGGGTATTGCCGAGGAAGAGTGGGAGATTGCTCGGAAGACATTGATGGGGAGGATCCTGTCAGGAAAGCATTCAGCAAAATGTCCATTCAGTTATATAATTATGGAGAAGGGTGGGTACTGGGTAGGTGTTGTTATTTTGGATTTAATTATGTGTCTGTTTTAGGGGATGTTTTGTAGGAAAGTCGTTAGATTGAAGCTAAAGAATAAGAATCCTTCTTGTGTATTGGGGTCTTTTGACAGATATCTTCTTTAATTCCTTTGAGCAGGTTGATGGGAAAAGTTGCCTCCGATAAGTGTCATAAATGGGTCTTCAAAGAACCAACCGAATGTGAACCAAATATCTCCAACTACTGGCAGAGTTCTTTTGATGCTGTATGCAGCAAGACCCGCATCTCTTCTAAATTTTTAGCATTGAGTTATAAATATAAGAAACCTTGGAATGTGGCAATATATAATTATCTATTGTTATTAGCCTATCTCGGATGTAATATCATATGTTGGTGATTGATGTTTAACATTTATGTTTTTGTGGTGTTATAATTGCAGCTTCCTCCTGAATGGACTGATCAATTTGAGTCTGGCATTCAGGTTGGTATCAGAATGATCAGCTTTAACGTTTGTTGTTTATGCTTTGTTCTAATAGCAGTCATTTAATCTCCATTGCTTAAAATTTGTTCCAATTAATTTGTCTTTACCAGACAATTGCTGTTATTCAAGCTGGCCATGGCCTACTGCAACTGGGTTCTTGCACGATTGTTAGTTCATCTCTTTTCCTTTTATTTGAAGTTTTGGGAATATCATTCTTTTGAACAGTCAACTAACCAAATACTGCTTCTGTTCTTAGATACCTGAAGACCTTCATTTTGTACTGAGAATGAGGCATACTTTTGAATCACTTGGCTACCAATCGGGTTTCTACCTATCCCAACTCTTCTCCTCAACGAGAAATGCTGCCTCTTCTTCGTCGATTCCAACTAAACAATGTGCAATTCCAACACGACCACCTTCTTCCCTCTTCAACTGGGGTCAAAGGCCACATCCATCTGCCGCTATGCTTTCTTCATCAAATTTTCAAAACCCAGCAGCCAGACTTGGGTTTCCTCAAGCCAGAGATGAGCCTCACATGTTCTTACTCCCTCATTCATCTGAAACCGGAATGGAAGAAACGATGGGAGAGCAAGATAATGATATCAAGTGGCCTAATGGATTGTCTTTCTTCAATGCTCTCACAGGTCGAACTGATGATGCCAAGCTTTTATTTAATCCTGATAGCTTAGGAAACAAAACTGATCAAAGTAACCATCCTCTTATCCTTGAAGGAAAAAATCCCAATCCAAATTCAGATGGTTCAAATATGCATAACACCGGTGGCACAAATCCTAATGAGTTCTTGAGCTTAGATAGTCATCCTGATGGCATAAGAAAAATGGAAAACAAGTTCAAGCGAAGCTTCACATTGCCTGCAAGAATGGCGTCCTCATCTTCTTCAACTTCAGTCGATCATCATCAGCACCATCCCGTGGAATATAGGAATTCAGAAGCCGGGTTGTATCCCGATGTCATGGAGACTTTCATGGAGTGAAGTCACTGTTGCACTGAGATGTAGACAGCCTGTAGTAGAAAGATTAAGGTAAGAACTTGTACGTAGGAAGAAGCTTTTGCGGCGCTTTGCTGCTAGAATCCTGTGTTCTTTTATCACTGTGTGTTTCTGCTAAGTAATTTGTTTGAAATTCTCTAATCATTTGTTGTAGTTGATCCTAACATAAGTTTTCCTCACAAATTTTTCATCAACTGGAGGAACTTGGCCATCTTGTGATTCATGTCTGATAGTTGAAAAACGCACCGGATAGGATACGGGGCCCGACATTTTGGAAAAGCTTTCTGCAGCCTGACCAAATCTCTTTAACACAGTTACTTCTTTGATGGTAATATAATGCAGCTATTCAACCGAGAATAGCTGCATTATATTATTATTAATACAAAAATAATAAAGCAAAGGGTAAAAATATTTATTATTAATGCAAAAATAAAACCAAACGCAACGGAACGGATAACATTCCAGTACATGGAAGCCTTTGTGGTTTTATTTTTCGTTGGAAATGATTATCCAAACTCAATTTAATTTTTATACATGAATATGCAAACCCATTGATTATCGAAGAGATTGTTGCAATTGAGGCCAGGATTAATCTCTCCAAAGCGCTGAATAGGCAAACCAAACTGTGAAATAACAGTTTCACAAGTATCATGGCCACGTATAAAACCATACGCTATCTGGCAGGTGCGAGGACTTAGTGGGGTTTGATAGCCACTGCACAGCCACTGTCCATCGAACATATTATCACAATCTAGATTGGGATTCCATGCTTGGAAGGTTGAATAAGGTACTCGCAAGGTTTGGGCAATAGATTTACAAGTATCTCCGTTTCGATAAGCATAAGGCGCTTGACATCTCGGTATGTATCCCTCAGCTGAACAACCACATAATTTTCAATGTACAAAACCAAAGCATTAGAAAGGATTTACTACTTAGTGATATTCTGCAGTTAGTTAATATGGCGTTACAAGTTAGTAAGAAATTAACTTACCAGCTTGGAAATGGAAGGTTAGTAGAAGAAGAAAAGCAAACAGCACCATTTTGCTTAAATTGCCTCCTTTCGTGTTGAACATGGCCATTGAATGAATACAACGCTATGCCTTGATTAATGAAACCGGTCTTTCTATGTGTGCAGCAGACCTCTGTGCCTAGCTCTTATTTATATAGACATGTAAGGAGACGGGTTATGCAAAAGAGGAATTAAAAATGCACGTACTACTTGGTTGCATTGAACTTGAGAATATACTCTAAGAGCAGGCCCACGGACCGTTTTCTATATAAATTTGTATACAACATCCCAAATCATTAAATAAAAAAGGCGAAGTTCACAATGGGTTTTCCTAAATTGATAGTTGTCCAATATATTAAGTTTGAAAGAAAGAGAAGGAAACGACTATACACGAATCCGGCTTTGCGTCTTCTCTAGTATTTAACATTTTATAGTCCATAGAGCTAAGGCCTCTTTCCAAAGCCGAACTCTCAACCACATATTCTTGTCGTACGATACGAAGTGATCCGAGAGTTATTCTAGCTGAAAGAGACTACAAACGTTAGTTATATGGACATTCAGTTGTCACTAGTATTTATATAACTAAAACTACCGGCTTTTCCAATTTCTTAAAATTTACAGCTGGTTTCTATCTTACCAATCTAATAGTTATAATAAAATAACTTTTAAAACCTTTATCGTTAAGTTCGATTTTATTTATTAGCTTCTCATAATTCTTGTATGCATAACCAAATATATTTGAAAAACCGTATAAACGGTTGGAGTAGATTCGCAAACTTTTGATTCGTTTATAGCAAACATAAAAAAATCAGAAAATTAAAAGAACAAAAAATAAATCAATGTTGATATTTGTTAAAGCAGTTCGATACGTCTTGTCTACATCTAAGAGGCTCTCACCTAGCTTAATCACTTTCACCGAAGTATAATAGATTTTATCAAAAGCTTTACTAAACCGACATCACTTAATCTTTGATACTATCTCTCAACTTCACTTTCCGTGAAAGATTTTTACACTCAATAACACAATCGACTCGTATTAACTTCAATAGAAAATTTTTCTCAATAATTTTTTAATAAAAGATAATAAGCAAACAACTCAAGTGATCAAATAACCAAGGACAAAATAGAAAATACTTGAGATAGAAATATAACAACTTTTCGATGGGTTTAGCTCCTTCGAGTTAGATCTAAAAATTGTTCACAAAATATAGGTTGATTCATGCAAATTTCAGTACCAACTCACGGCTACAGTAGGAGCACATCACGCATTACAGGTCCATCAAATAAACCTCTGCACAAGAACCAACAAAAGCCACACCACGGTGAACCATACACCCATGGCAAACAACATCCTCACAACTTTCACCACATCAACTGCACAAACTGCAGCCAACCTTCAACAAAGGACACATGCAATTCACAGACCACCCCAGCCATGAGTCATACACCAAGAAATCAATAAACATCGCAGCAACAAGATAGATTTTTTAACAACATAAAATCAATACATTAATCTCTGCATCCATATGACTCATACAAAGCTAAAAGCTGACAGCCCCAAAAATCCAAAAATTGTGCAGCCAACAAAACAGAGGAATACAAGAGTCACACACACACCATCTGCTGATTTCACATACTACCTTTCTGTCTACATGGACATAATCAAGCAAACCTCTAGTTAAGATAGAGTTTTATCACATCTAAAATACTATCCTAGATAGCCTTTTTATTTTTGAATCTAAGACAAATCAGAATTGTTGTTTAATCACACCAAATCATGGTCCAACTATTATCACTCAATTAAACTCGATGTAAATCTTGAAGCTACATTATCTTATAGGTCCAATTATCTAATAATACAAAAATTAAATAATAAGATATATAACATATATCTTAATAATATTTATGCTTATAATCGATATTATGTTTTTCTTATATCATATCAACACTAAAACCGTACAAAAATAGATCTTATCATACTAGATTATTGTATCTCAATGGACCACAAAATTTCAATTTATATAAATACAAACCTCTAATTTTCTCCTCCTTTCAATTTCGCTCTCTAACGTTCAATGCCTATTTCATTGACTTTTCCTACTCCTCTGCATCAATCCTCCTCCATCATCAAGTTGGTGTGTCGAAGCTGCCATTGCCGCGAAGCTTCCCCAGTCATTGCTCTTTTTCACTATATTATTGGTGTATCTCTGAATTCATCGTCAAGTGAAATATGATACATTCCATGGCATGTCAACTGTACAGTACGAGTGGGTTTAAGCTAAAAAATGTTGTATCATAGCATGTCAACTGTACAGTACGAGTGGGTTTAAGCTAAAAAATGTTGTTCTTATGGCTTAATAGTTTCATGCATGCTTTGCAAATATTATGTGATCATATCTGTGTCTTTGATTTGTGTTGAGTGTCCAATCATATTTTGAGACTTTTGGTGATTGTAGATGGTTTTATAATTCGTATGGAAACCATGCACCATTGTACTAATTAAAATAATCTCTTATTTTGTTAGTTGGGATGTAGATAGATCTTATAGTCTTCTTTAGATAAGGATGTCATCCTATTGGATAATGTGATCCTAATCTGATTAGGATAAAATGTGATCTAATTAGTTCAGTTCAATTAAGATTTTGAATTGTAAAGTCAAGAGATGCTAATAAATAACTTATTAGAACCTTCCTCTAGAGTAAAGATAGAAAGTGTGGCCATAACATCCAAAAGTGAGAAAAACAAAGGGAGGGCAAAGAGGGTAGGAATGTCAATGGGTCGAGTCACCATATATATATAAAGAAAAATGTTAAAATGATGTCATATGAAGTAACGGTTGGGCTATAGGCCAGGCTCGATTAATCCGGGTCAAAATCGGGCTGGATTGAGCCAAATTTGACATCCCTAAAAGATTGTTTGATTTTTATTCCTTGTTTGATTTTTTGGAGATTGTTTTGAGAGTTTGCATCCTAAAACTCTGTGAGAGATAGGGATCACAATGGGTCAGACCACAAGCTGACCTTTTTTTTTTAAATATGACAAAACGATGTCATTTTATACTTTCCCATTTGGCCACGGGTGGGCCTGACTAGGACAACCTTGAACCTAGCCCGACTAGTGACCCGATAGGGCCAAGTAGTCATGACCTGTAGCCCGGTCAACCCAAACCAAAGACAAGCTAGGTCGGGCCAAGACTGTCATTCCTAATGAGACAACTTGTTGTTGTAGGGGTTGAGATATTAACTTTTCTTCTAAATCCTTATTAAGTTTGACTACAAATATATTTTCGTACCTAAATATTTTTTAACTACGAAATCTATTTTTGTAGTTGTTTAGAAGAACAAAAGACCTTTTTGTTTTCATTTTGTTTTGTTCCTTTTCTTTTCTCTACAAATATATTTTTGTAGCTAAATATTTTTAACTACGAAATAGTTTTCGTAGCTAAAAGAAACAAATTCCATATTACCAACTACAAAAATAGATTTCATAGTTAAAAATGTTTGAGTACAAAAATATTTTGGTAGCCAAAAGAATAAGAACAAAAGATGATAGAAATAACATCGTTTCGTCTACTAAAGTGACATTGTTTTCTGCATATTGATAACCTAATTAAGAAGTAGTCTTCGTTTGTTTAAGTTATCTTCGTCTTTGTCGTCATCTTCCAACAACTACAATGTTTGTATTTCTTTGTCTTCATCATCGTCTTTGTCTTCGTGTAGTGTGTGTTCGTCTATTTTCGTCTTCGTCCACACGTCCGTCTTCATCTTTGTCCACTTGTCCGTCTTCGTCTTAGTCTAGTGTGTTCGTTTGTCTTCGTCTCTAGTGCTCGTCCGTCTTCATCTTTATCCACATAAGGGTTCTTCCTCTTGGTGTGCTCTTCACCAGACCACTGTTGCAAGAACAACACATCATCTGGATCTGTTTTCAGGCTTCCCCTGAGTTTTAGATAAATTTGGTACAAAGTTGGAGATTTGAAATTGCAACCATTTGACAAGAATTGAACATTCATCACTTAATTCATTATATTAACACACATAGATTACTGCCTATGATGAGATAGTGTTTAGTGTTATTCCCTTCACATTTTAAGATCTTGTTATGATTGTTATTTGGTAGATGAGGATGAGTTCATGTATGATGCTGTAGTTCAATGAGTTCCTTGGTACAAGATTTAAAGGGGAAGTATTTGGAGAGACAAGAGCATACTTTGCATTTTTGCTTCTTGAATTTGTTTGATATCTCCGTACTTAACTTGCAACTAGAGGTTGTATATACAGAGTTGATTCAAAATTTTAGGGCTTTGCTAATTAAATAGTTACAAATACCTTTTGCTGAATTGTAGTTTTGTCTTTTATGATAGTTTACAAATTATACGCTACATAGTGCATACGGAATACTCAAGTAATTCATCAGCCATTCTCACATTTTGATCATTTGTTGCTTATTTTCCTTGTTGAACAATGTCTCAATTCCCATTGCATCTTCTTGAAAAATGTTTTAGTTTCCATGGCATCTTCTTTTCCATGTTCCTACTTAGTTTCTCTAAGATTCTTCTTGTGTGTTTTGACATTTACTTTTGCTTTAATGGATTCAGTAACTGGCTTACTACTCCATACATACAATTTCTTCAAAGAGTATTTAGCATCAGTACCATCGTAAAGCCTCTTCCACCTGCTATGGCATATAATGTTTCTTATAACTTGAGCTTCTTCACTAGAATATTCGCACAGTTCTTTGGTATGTTCGATAGTTTTTACTTTTAACCTCCCTTTTGTTTGCATATGAAAGGCTATATTTTTGTTCTTCTTTTCTGCATTAGTCAAGAGTTCCATTTGTTGTGTCAACAACTGATGGAGTTGTCTTTGTTCTTGAGTTCTTCATATTCGTTGATTGTTCTCTATGTGCCTTTGATGCTTTGATATCTGCAATACCTCTCTGGTTGTATTTTTCAATGCATTTGATGTGGCGCTTCTAAACTTCTTAAACCACTATTATCTAAATAGTTCTCGAAACATACCATTAATTATCCAGTTCCAAAAAAGAAGATTGTTTTTCAAACACAAAAATATTCTATACAACACATATATCCAAATTATCACATTAAAAAATATATACAATTGAACAACTTTACTCAATTAATTTGTTGGCCCCACCTAAACTCCATTTGGTTCCTTCTGCACACTGGGGTTATCAGTAATTATTCTGTAGCGCTCCCTTATTGCAGGGTATATAACGGGACGTCCGTAGGTCGTACCGATATATATCCTACGATAAGAGTGCGTTACGAACAATCACTACTGTATTTCACATGGCATCATAATAATAAAACATCAATATAAAATCACGAACTTTTTGAAACCAAAATTTTCCTCATTTCATTTCATCGAAAGCAGAAGTGTACAAATTTGTCCGTTTTTCACCGTCTGAACATTACTCCAAAACCTAGCACAATAAGCTACATAAACAGGGAAAATACAGTACATCAGTCCTAACTAGGTCATCCCAAAAGTCCCAGCTGATCGACCTATGAGCCACGACTTCTGCCGCCAAAATGATCTACACGGCTCGAGAAGTCCCTCTAGAGCTAGGAGTCTACTCCAGAATCTGAAAAATAAGTTACAATTTTGGGTGAGTTTGCAAACTCAGTGAGGTAACCATCATCGATGGTTCACTCAATTTATGCAACACCCAAGCATATAACAGTTATTGCATAAAGTCACATTCAGAAATACCACATAATTGCACTCATATAAGTATAAGGCATTTTTGCCTTTCAACCAATCAGAATTATTCAACCAAATGCATATGGAATGCGTATGTGACACTTTCCTATTTATTACGGTGTTGTGACCGAGCGCCTAAACTGTTTCAATATGGGCACATTAATCTTTGAGCCTGAGGCTCTAAAATTACTGTGGGCTCGAGGCCCAAGTATGGTGAGCTTTTAGCTTTCGGTGGCTGCTCCAGTCACAACTGTCATTATCTGATCATGCATTTATGCATGGAATGCACATATCAAAATGAAGCAGTAAGTATGTCACAACCATCACATATGTCACACATTATCATATCTCAAGCAAATAGTTCACAAGTTTACAAATAACAACACTTCTATGTCATAGCTCCTCAATACATCGGACCTTCTGTCCGGAATCCATAATCAGAAACACAATCCCACCATTATTCACCACAAAATTATAAGCCAATCATAATTGAGGAACCGTCTAGGACGCTCACAGATAGCTTCCGAAGCTAATGCCTGGAAGTCTCGGCAACGTCTGTGGCTTGACGTTCCAACTGCGTCTCTATACAATTCAAATACACATATATCACAATTTGTACAATCAGAAATATGTAACAATGCACATGTAGCGATTAAAATGTGTACAATGCAGGTTCATGACATTCCCAACACTATTCCAAAATTCTCATCATAAAAGTCCCTCTAAAAAAATTAGAAATATAAAAAATACCAAAATTACCAATTCGGATCTTTGTAGGTCCAAATGTTGCTAAAACAAAGAAGTATGAGCAGAAAATAACCAATTCATATTCTTTTAGTTGATCCACTCACTTTGATTTAAACCAACTTTTTCAAACTAATTTCAAAAATTCACTAATTCCCCATGGAGAGGTAGAAAATGTCTTACGGATTCGACACCTCAAAAATCAAGTCAATCAGAGGTCGGACGGACAAGTTATAAGCAAAAGAGTGGAGAGAGGTCGGATCGACCCAATGATCAGAGTATCAAAGATCGGTCGGCCAACAAAGGTCGGTCGGCCTTCAGAGATCGGTCGGCCAACAAAGGTAGGTCGACCTTCAGAGGTCAATCGGCCCACAAAGGTAGGTCGACCTTCAGAGGTCGGTCGACCAACAAAGGTAGGTCGACCAACAAAGGCAGGTCGACCAACTCTCGCTCGGTCGATCGGCCACCTCTCGCTCGGTCGATCGACCATCACTCAGTCGGTCGGTCGGCCAACCCAATCCGACCTTCAAACTTCCAATACTCATAACTTTCTACTCCCTTGTCCAAAAATTCCATCTTTTATTACAAGGGTAATTTTGGAAAAAAAAATATTACAAGTCATTCCATTCCATTCATTTTTAGTATTACTTCCAAACAATGGTCAAAGGAGTCCCTCTCTTATTTTATTTAAACTTCCAAACAATGGAGTGACCCATTCCATTCCACTCCATTCCATTCCGTTCCATTAATTGCCATTTCATTCCATTCCATCCTAAACTCCCAACATACCCTAAAACTTTATGGAGATGAGATTTGGTCCCTGAAGACATGGAGCTTTGTTTTTCCCGAATTTTGGACACCAAGTATGTCAGCACAATCTAGAATATTTTTTTGTTCTCCTTAGTATCATGGTTGAGCTTGCTACACCACTCAATTATTTCTTGCCAATATTTTTTAGGGGGTCTTACTCTAAATCTTTGCATGATGTAGGACTATGCCTCTCTTAAGTATGTACACCTGAACAAAAGGCGGTATAGGGACTCCATTTCCTTCTCACATAACAAGCATCTGTTTGGAATGGCTAGACATTTCGTTAGCCTATCAATTGTAGGAAGTCTAGCCTTTATTGCTAACTAAAGAGTGTAGGCTATCCTTGGCAGGACATAACTTCCCCACACCAATCTGGTAGGACATAACTTCTCCAAACCCTTTAGTGCTATCTCGTTGGAAAATATCCTTAAGGTTATGTTTGGTTGGATGTAAGGTTTTTAATGAAATGAAATGATTTATAATGGAATGAAATAGAAATTGATGTAATATTAGAAAATTATTGTTTGGGAGGGATGGAAGGGTTCATAATATAATATATTGAAATATTGTTTAGAAGAAGGGTTTATAATGTTATATAGTGAAAAGTTATTTATTATTTTACATTTCATCCTAAATTTTCCAAATTGAAGGTTTCTCATTTTTACTGTTTAGGATAGAATGAGATGTAATATGAAACCTTCCTCTTTCATTCCATCTCATTTTATTTCATTATAAACTCTCATCCCAAACAATGGAATAATATTACATTCTATTTCATTCTATTAATAAGCTCCCAATCAAACACAGCCTTAAGTGATTATATTTCATTAATATAGTCTAGCTCTCCAAATTGAGTCCAGTTGTCCTTCCAAAAGTATGTCTTCTTCCTATCTCCCACTTGGTGCAAGATACCCTCTTTTATCGAATTTCTAAACTTGAAAACATTTGAGAAATTTGTGGAAGCACTCTAATTGGACATGTGAAGCTTGTCTTTCTTTTCTTTTTTTTTTTGATTACACAGAAACCCAAAAGGGACACAGTAGACAACTATCTAGCGCAGGACTCTGCGATATAAAGCTCCTTGTTTATCTCTGTGAAGAAAGTCCATGATGGTCAGCGTAGGCGCCTGTAAGTGATGCACGCCAGGACGAGCCAGAGTTACTAAATAGGCCATGTGGTCAGCACACTGGTTTCCTTCTCGATAGATGTGTTGGAGGTGGATCTCCCAATCTCGGCGAAGGAATTCCCTCCCCTTAGAAGCCTCCGAGCACTTTTTGCTAGCATTATTTTGTTAACAATCTTGATAGGGATGAAGCCTAGCCCATCATGTTGTCTAAGGACGCATACTTCCTTCCATTTAACCTTTTCTTTACTCATCCCTTCCATCTCCATTCCAAAATATCTTGAGATACTTCTCCATTTGTTTGATAACGGAGTTCGGAATTACTAGATGAGATGTACAGTATATTTGTAGAGAGCTTAAGATTGATGAAATCAGCTATGCTCTACCTGCTAGTGATAAGGATTTGGCGGTCCAATTGTGTAGTCTGTCGCTAATCTTCTCCAGAATGGGTTTATACTCTGACGGCATTTGTTTTATGGAAGATATAGGGATCTCCAGATAGATTACTGGTAATACAATAGTACTAGTTCATTTTCTTCCATAAAACTTGCAAGAGACAAACCGATATCCTTATTTACTTAACGAAATCTTAATTTAATTTTATAGATTTGAGCAACATCATGAATTTTGGAATATGTCTGTCAAATAGTTTTTTAAAAATCGTACCGAGAACCATCCACTTATCGCTTATCTTTGGAATCATCGAATTTCATAACCATCACCAATGTGTCTTGTTCATCATATGCCTCAAATGTAAGATTTTCTTTCTAAGTACATGTTCATAATAAATGACATAATTTTCTTCTAGCCTTTAAGATGTGGATCATTTGTGAGCACTTTAAATAATAATTTTCATTTAATTAATACAATCATTGAAAGTTCTTTAAATCCCAAAAGCAAGGCAGGAAGTATTATTTTCACTGAAGTCTAGCACCATTTCTTTGAAAGATTGAAAAGAAAGAAAAGTATACATAAAAAAAGAGGAATTTGATGATTGTATAATTCCATCAAATCCTTTAGAATCACAATTCACAAGATGAGACTAAGAAGAAAACATTATACGAAAGACATGACTGAAATTTAATGGTTTTGTAAAGTGTAAAAGGTCCAAACAACTGACCTTGAAATTTGGTTAAAGAGAAACGGAAATAACTTGTTAACAGTGATTGGACTGGCTCTTGTGCTAACAAAAATAAAGTATTTCTAGTTATTCTTCTCTCTTGAATCTAATCGAGGATATGGGAGTTCTAAAACATAAGACTTGATCGCTCTTTGTTGTGGGTATGAACTACATCAGAAAAGACAAGTTACTATGTTGATTATAATGAAAGTTATGTCTGTCCTTCCTTCTTTTCTTGTTGTACTTTAGTTTTGGTCTCCAATGTTAAAAGAATTCTGTCAACTTTAACAAGTTGGTGTTGACCATCATAGACATAGAAGAGAAAATCTCACCATTCCTGCACCAGCTTGAGTCGAATATACTATAAATTGTACAAAAGCAGATACGTTCTGCAGAGGAAATACACAAGGATGCGATCATATTTATAAGGACCAAGGAGATAACACCTTATGCACATTATAACACATCCAACTCGGAGACATACTCTCCATGATCAACCCAACAGACCTCAAGTTTTCCTGACATAAACTAAGACTCTGCAACATGTCGGAGCCAAAGGACATAGATTATATGCAGATATTACAGACTTTAGCAATCTTATTGATATATCTTTTGTATATATCATAGATTTTATAGCACAGTAATGGTTTAAATGATTTGATGACAGAAGAGAGGGAGCATGCAAGATTTAGTGGTTCATCTGATCTGGGATCGTTTGCAAGTGGGATTTGCAGGGACAGTTATGTTAAATCTGCTGCTGCCTCTATCATCGGCTGGCCTCCACTGGGTTTCTTTGAACTGACTTACAGCCCCTCTGCGACCTGAACCCTCTGCATATGTTTCAGACGAACTTTTCCGACGCCTCTCGTTGTGTCCTGCCAAACGCCGGCGGCAGCTCCTCTTCGATTCATCAAATTCTGACAGCTCATGGAACCTGACAGCTTATAGTACTTCGTCGTCATTGGAAGTAATGAAATCAGATTATGCGAAAACAGAAAGAGTTAAAAGAATCACAGTAACAAAAAGTGTTTTAACATTCACATTCTCTTCTCCCTTCCACCTGGTTGGAGAATTGAATTGATATGCGTACTCTCTGTCAAGTAAGCCAGATGATCTTGTACATCAAACTCTACTGAAAATATGTGTGCCCTTACATGAAAACTTTATTAATCTAAGTCCAAATCATTCCAAAATCTCATTTTCACCACTATAATGGATGCATTTTGAGCTGATAGATTGTTCCATGATCCTATTACAGTCAAGTTACCGATATCGAATCATTGGCCATCAATCTTATATTATCCATCAGACTAACCTTGCAAAAATTTCATTCTGAAACATATCGACGAAATTTTGCTCTATATTTTACTTTCGTTTCAACTGTTGAATGTACCATGTTCTGCTTGTGAGTATATGCAAGTAAAAGGAAATGTTCAGAGCAAAAATTCAAGTGAAATATCTCTCAACAGCTTAATAGCTCGCTCTTCCATGTACGTTCCATTGAGATCATATCCCATGTCCCACTAGTCTTGTTATCATGAACTCAAGAAATAAATGCTCTAGTCTTTAGTTGCATGTACATTAGCATGTGACATTTGAACTTCTGATACTAATACTTCTTTTACAGCCATCCCTGAGCCACCAGGATTGAGAAAGCAAAAAGAATTCAGGATAGAAGTTCCTCATTTGGCAGAAACAGAATACAACTATCAATAATATGGAAGGAGTTCTAGAGAAGAAATACCTGCTGCATTGCTGACAAAAACGCTGCCTGACACCAGCAACCACGACCGCAGGTGCCTTTGCGTGAACTTCACAGACCTTGTGGCGCCTATGGTACCTCTTGGAATCAGTCAAATCAGCTCCACACTTCTCCACCTGGCAAGACGGCAGCGACATGCCACCTCCGCCGCCTCCACTAGAAACGCCACCGTTGGTGCTTCTCTTCCCATTCACAGCCCTAACTCCTCCCTTCTTTTCGTCGTCAACAAAACCAGTAGAACCACCTACCTCCTCTTCCATATCATCTTCCAGATCGTCTTCGACAACAAAATCATCTCTGCTGATATCTTTCTCTTTCAAACCCCGCCTAGATTCGGCTGCTCTAGCATCCATTATTAGAAGATTGAAAATTTCACTGCTCAGTTGGTGGAAGCTGGCAAAGTTCTTATGGTACTTGGGGTACTATAAATAGACCCTTAGAGAGTTGAAGGGAAGGGTGATAAAAGATGATGGAGACCATAGGCTACATATTCTGGTGTCATTATGTGTTAATATGAATCAGTTGAGATAACGAATTGTTAGCAACTTTAAAACAAAGAAAGTTTACTGTTTTGCTTGTTGTGATTTGCTTCCACAAAAAGGCCTGCCAAATTCTCGTATTAGTGGTCGGAGCAATACTTTCATTTCACATGGGAATTTGTCGGTTTCGGGTTTGAGTATTGGTTCTGTAGGTGGTCCCGTTCCTCAAGATTTTCTCTAAAGTTAAACAACGATAGAAATTAAGATTTGTCTACATTATCTTTTTTTCTCCCTCTTCCCTATCGAAACCTCCTCTAATTAAGGTATCTTACTGGGATAGCTGATCAGGCTTAAGTTCTGCAGCATTTAAAACATACAGCAAGATGTGGGATGTGCTCAAGTGTATTTGATTCAAGTGATGTAAGCAAAGTTACGAATACCTACCAAGTTTAATATTGGATTGAGTTTTAGAATGAAATTATACTGGTACTAATTAGTATCGGGTACCGTTTGAGAAAATTTTTTAAATTTATAAAATAGTCCCTAAAATTTTTAAAAATTACAAAATAGTCTATATTAGTATATTATGCAATTGTACTGTATACTTTACTAGTTTACTGTTTCCATCAACCATACTTTTAAAAATCTTAATAATAATAATTAATATGAAATAATAATATTTTTTAAATATTTTATATATAAATAATAACCACAATTAATATAAATAAACACAATCATCATCATACAATTATAAAATTAAGAATAATATAAAGTATTTAAAATATTACAATAATACAAAAATATTTTTTAAATTTATAAAATTGTCCCTGAATTTTTT
>JAOTAX010000114.1:5312-17531 GCA_025629825.1 Erythroxylum guanchezii | reverse complement strand
AGAAATCCCAGATGGTGTGGCCTGACGAGCTGCAGTCTGAGTGACATTAACAGAAGGATTTCCCAGCTGGGGAGTTCTCATATTGGTACCCACCGATCTTGTGGTAGTGGTCTACCATGGACGACGACCTCCAGCTGCTAAAAATGACATGGTGTCAGTATAATTGGCTGCCCATTCGCGAGCAAGCACAAAAGTCTGGCCCAACGTCAATGGATTTCGTAAATTAACTTCATGCCGTATAGGAGGCTTCAACCCCACCTTGAAGATGGAAATAAGTGTGGTCTCAGAAACCCCATAAATCTTGTTCAACAGTCTCTCAAATTCTGCCTGATATTCCATAACCGTTGTTTGTTGTTGAAGCTTCGTAAGTAGGCCCATGTAATCCTCATAATGCGCAGGATCAAATCTTTGCTTGACAGCCTCCAAAAAATCATACCAGGAAGTGATGCAATTGTTATTATGTTGGTAAAGGAACCAATCCGACGCAGGACTTTCGAAAAGCAACCCCACAAGGCGAAGTCTGTCGTCCTCAGGAGTCCGAAAATAGTCGAAATAGGATTGTACCTTATAAACCCATCCCGAGGGATCTGTGCCATTGAATTTAGGCGTATCAATCCGAATATTTGGTGCACGTCCAGTAGGAGTTGTATCTGTATCAACGTTATCGTCAACCATCTCACTTTGAGGGTTTCGTCGTGGACCAAACGGGTGATTCCCCAGCACCCCTTTATTCTGTGGGTTCAAGAACGCTTTAGCCTCCAAGATGGAATATACCTGATCGACTCGTTGTGACAAAACAAGGTGTTCTTGTCGGTTGGTACGGATTTCGAGCGTGAGGTTTTGGATGGCTAACAAAACGTCATCCTGGGATTTAGAACTTGGCGAACCTTCATGAAATTCTCCGGTCATGATGATAATCGTTGAGTCCAATTAAGATGAAAGCACCAATTGATAGCAAGCACTCTTCGTCGAATAGGTGAATCGACACGATGTTAGAGAAGAAGAACAAAACGCCGTGTTGTAGACAACTGGGGGCAAAGGTGATTTTCAGACGTAGGCTTTTAGGGTTTAGGAAAGAGGTAATTTTTCTTATTGATGCGTGACAAGTCGAATTACATCAATATTTATAGAAAAATAATTACCTATCCTGTCGGTTCAAATAAAAGCGTGAAGGGAAAAAACCGAAAAGAAAACCCTTGAAGGAGTGTTATAATTCCACTCAACATAAAAATAAAATTAAAACAAATGAATAATTAAGAACAACTCAAATATAATCCTTGAACCTAGTCGGCCGTGAAATAGTTCGATGTGATCTTCTCGGAGCAGTGACCTTAACCTCATGTAGCGTATCATTGAGGTGAGTTTCTTCAAAAATAATTTTCTAAATTGCATCATCTGGTGTAGGTAGTGGAGTTCGATGAAGTAAATTAGAGGCTAAAACAACTTCATACTCAGGTCACAGGGCCATGAGAACTTGAATGAGATTAAGATAATCTTTACTAATTTTGTTATGAAATATTTAATTCCAAATAGGTTGGATTTGTGCGAGAAAATTATCCACAGACTGACGAGTTTCCTTCTTTAGGTTAAGAAGAGTAATCTATAAATAGTGCACGAGTCCAGTGGTCTGATATCGATTAGCCAATAAATTCCAAATTTCTTTTGCAGTTTCATAATCAACAAATTCAATATGAATTGATGGAACAAAGGTATTACGAGGTCATGTAATGATCTAATGATTTTTTAGTATCCTAATATTCAAGAGAAGATGGCAAATTTGCATCAGATTCATCAATTTGTTTATTAGTTATGATGTTTAAATTGTTCATCGATTAATGTCTTAATTAATTAATTTTGATGAGATTGTTTTATCTATATATAATTGGCTAGTAACTGAATTTCAAATTATTCGAATTGACATAAATTCGATCAAATTTAAATTCAAAATAAATATCTGTATTAATCAAAATAAAAATATTTATTCTAACATATGGCCAAAATCTAGCTAATTATTTGCCATCCTTACTTATAAAATATAGACATTTACAAACTAAGTTAAATTTAATTACAATTTAGCCATGAGTTTATATTTTTAAAATTTTTAATAATTATAAAATATAAATAAGTTGCACAATTATTTATTTAATAAAAAACAATTTATATAATATATATAATTTACTAATTAATCTCAAACTTCTCGTCTTAATGAGATTTCTATTAAGTATTGTTATTGTTGTACTATTTACTAATTAAATAAAAAATTATTATAAAAATTCACAGTAAAATCAAACTTAAATTCAATAATATTATAATTTAAGAATTTGATTCATAAAATATAAAAATTTTCAATTTGTACAATTTTAAATATATTTATATTATGTCAGTTTTTGCCTTAAATATGTATAATATCAGTTAGTTTGTTTGATAATAAGATAATCACTTGTATATTAAAAGTTATAATTTAGGTGTCTTTTGTCCATATTTTTCATTTGATAAAAAATTTTCTTTTAAATTACAATTATTTTTTGGATGCATCATAATTTTGAACAATTTTATTATAATTTTCTTTTAAATATAATTTTCTTTTAAAAGAAAGCTGTTCAGCTTATTAACTTAGATGAATTGAATGATTATATCTAACAGCGGAGATAATTTTGTGATCTTTTTAATAAATTTACAAAATTATATAAACAAAATGTTGTATAATTATTTTATACAAATGATCCCGTGGATACAAGTACAACGTCTAGCGAGTCCAATCCACCTGTGATACTGACACCCTATACTCAAGCGTAGGGCAGATCTGCCGGCTTCGTACTGTCATGTATTCCTGTTCGGACGATTGTTGTACGATACAAACTAATTTTAGATAATCAGTTGTTAGATCAATAATATTATATACGATAATTTTTTGAAACTCGAAAGATAAAGATAATTAATTTTAATTTAATATTTTTAATTATAATTTAAAATTTATATAAATAAAGATTTTTTAATTATTTAATATATAGTCGATTTTATTATAATTAAATATCTCTGGACGCATTCTCAATCCCAACACAAAAAACTGGAACTGGTTCCCTTTTGTGGAAGATTATGGCTCACATCAAGACAGTAGGTGTTGTGGGTGCCGGTCAGATGGGGTCGGGAATCGCTCAACTCGCTGCCGCACACGGCTTCGACACCTGCTTGGTTGATAGCAACCCGGAGGCTCTCACCAGAGCCAAGCAACTCATCACAAATAACATCCACCGTTTGGTCTCCAAAGGCCACCTTTCTCAGGTAAATACGATAATTAGAACCTTCAAGACTCGGATATAATCAGATAATAATGAAAGATAAAGTTTTTTGTTGATTATACTGTTGCAACGTGAAATTCTTGGAAGATTTGGGACTTGCGAGACTTGATAGGATCCACTTTTTCGGTGAAGTGAAGTGTTTTCCTTCGATGGCTTCCTTTTGCATCGCGGACTAAAGTTATTATCTTTCTGATTTGTTTAATGAGTTCACTCTGACTCTGAGAGTACGATCCAGGCTGAGTGGACATGATGATGAACTGACCTCTGATTCAAATAGTTTGTTAGATTATACTTGTGATGGCTTGAATCTGTTAGAATTTACAACAGGATAAGGGTCACACAAGAAGAAAAGTTAGACCAAGTACAAGTTTAACTGAGATTTTATCCTAAAATCAATTGATAATAAGTAGAGTAGCCCACTAGACTTATATGTTAGTCTTCTTTTCTCCCTTTCTGATGTGGAACAAAATCTCACTTTATATTTTAACAGAATCTGACTCTTGTGAAAAATGGTAGAAAGTGGCTCTATGCATTTGTTGGAAGTTTTGCAAGTCGATATAAGCAAGGAGATGTAGTTAGCAACATACTATGATGATTTTCTTTCCTGTACTGCTATAAGTCTTCCAGTTGTAAGTCAGAATGCTTTTCATGTGAGGCCTTGAAAGAAAGATATATTGGAACTTGTAAGGAAATTGAAACCTTTTGTTTGCAAACATAGTAAGCGCTTTGTACTGAATTATGAAAGAACAGATGCTAGTTACAGAAACAAATCTCAAGTGCTTTGATTTCGTGTTGATTGACTTCCATAGTTATGTGTCCGACTTGACAGGCGGATGGTGATGGTGCTTTGAGCCAACTAAAATATTCCTCAAATGTACAAGAATTATCTTCCGCAGATATTATCATCGAAGCTATTCTAGAATCTGAAGACGTGAAAAAGACGTTGTTTCTGGAATTGGATAAGATTGCAAAATGCTCGACAATTTTAGCATCCAATACAAGTTCCATCTCCATTACTCGTCTAGCATCTGCAACTAGCAGACCTATCAAGGTTATTGTTGGAACTTCTGAAGAGAAGATTTCTTTCTATTAATATAGAATGACATTTGAAGATTCTGATAATGACTGGGTGGAAGAAATATCTCTGCAGGTTATTGGCATGCATTTTATGAATCCTCCTCCTATAATGAAATTAGTTGAGATTGTTCGTGGTGCTAATACATCGGATGATACGTTTCACGCAACCAAGGCCTTGGCAGAGAGGTGAGTGAGTTGTATTCTTGTTCTAAATTTTATTTTGTTTAAAGTTGCTTCAAGAAATCAATGTATGTCTTCAGAGGACAGCTCACTTGATGACCTTATGATCTTCTATTCCCATTAACATGATGTTGGAGGAGCATTAGATGATTTCTAAGAACCACTGGCCTCCTTACTCCTAGTGACCCAAATACATATGCTTTTCCTTCTCAACTGGCTGATGCTCAGTGCTGAGAAACACTGCCTGGCCTGGCAGATCAACCTGGAAAACCGAGGACCAGTAGCACAAACCAGGCTTGGACACCCGTAAAACATTCGGGACTGATCAATCTGAAAACTGGGTTGAACTGGCAAGCTGGTGAAATCTGGACTGTTCTTTTCAAAATTTTAAGATTTTCATATCTAAATCTTGGTCGACCTTCGTTAAGCTCCAGTTTGCGTAGACCAGGTCAACTTCCAAGTCAAGTTTGACAATGTTGCTGATACCTCATGGTCATGGTCCTTCCAATAATTTCCCCCCTAATGGGGACCTATTTTGTGCTTTGATTAGTACTGGCCGCCAATCATTGAACTATTTAGTATATTAACTTGAGCAGTAGTTTTGCAGGTTTGGCAAGACAGTAATATGCTCTAAAGACTTTGCTGGCTTCGTTGTAAATCGGATCCTAATGCCTATGATAAATGAAGCGTTCTATGCACTTTATACAGGAGTGGCGAGTAAGGAGGACATTGATACAGGAATGAAGCTTGGAACAAACCATCCAATGGGTCCTTTAGAACTTGCAGATTTCATTGGATTGGATATATGCCTATCAATTTTGAAAGTTCTTCACAGTGGCTTGGGAGACAATAAGTACGCTCCTTGCCCACTTCTAGTGCAATATGTTGATGCAGGACGCCATGGACGAAAACGTGGCGTAGGAGTATATGATTATCGGAAATCATCTCAGAAAGGGAAAACATCATCTAAACTTTAAAAAGTGGTCCGAGTTCTTGACGAAATGATACATATATCCTGCAATTCTTGTAATGTGATTTAACATCGATCTTAACAGCTGGCTTATGATGAGATACCATTGTCAATGTTAAAGTCTATTTTTCTGCCTCCTCCCTTGTAATCAGTAATAAAGCAGAGGAAAGGAACCTCTTTGGTTGTCCTTGTATTTTTCACTTTTTAGAGTTTAAATAGTATATAGAGTATATAGTGGTCGTCGAATACTTGACGATTGTCTGAATCAGTTACAACTGTAGCCTAATTCGCATTTCAGACACCGAATCGCCTTGCTTTATTCTTATGTATTTGCTTTCGTAAACGTGGCCTGGCAATGTCCGAACACTATATTAAAGTAAGTTATACAGTATGCACTGATGCAAATGGTTTGTAATAGGTATCTCACAATCATTCATAATAATAGGTATGTTTCTTTTTCCACTCTCTCAAGTGGATTTAGTCTCATTGCCTTCTTTCCACCCATATGCTGTCCTTTAAAACGGAAAACAAAGATAGAGAAATGAAAAAGAAGATCAAAACCATTTCCTATACTAGAAGAAGAAACCAGCCTTTAACAACTGTATGATTAACCGCACATTCTTATGTAAAACTTACGTTCCTGATTGCGTGCCAGCTTGGAACCTCTCTGTCAGACAAATAATTGAACGACCATTCGATTTCAAGATAAGTGGCCAAAGTTAGGAGCAAAAAATTTCAAAACGCTCATGATGTCCCCACTGGAAGTCACCCTTTTCCTTATCATTCTAAAGCAAGCTGGCTTTATTAGGTAGGCAAATTCTTCATTGAAAGTGACCGAATTGGAATCCGATGTGTGAATTGAAAGTCACAAGATAAAAGAAGCTAACATTATTAGATAAAAAAGAGACACTAGATAGGCTTTTTACTACATAAAAGGAGTTTTCTTTTGGATTGTTTTGAGAGCAGGTAGAAGCAATGAAGTTCTTGTTTCAGTGCCCTTGCTGCTCATGTTTCTGCTTCATGAAGCCCAAGAAGGGAAAACCAAGAGTGAAGGAGGCCAAGGAGGAGGCAAAGAAGGAAGAGAAGAAAGAGTAATGAGTGAAATCACATTGCTGGTGCAAAACTGATAAAATCTACTTCCATGTGATTTTCTTTTTCTTTATTTTTAATTTTTCATTTATAGATAGTACTCCTGTAAATTTCTCGCAGCATGCTGTTTCTTTCTTCTAAACCATACTCGAGGCTTCTCCGTTTCTAATTGCCATGTAAGGGAAGTAACCACTTTGGCAAAATAAATGTCATCTTTCTGATTATGTTGCTCCAGTGCTTGCATAGTTTAAGATCATATCCAAAATAAGAAACTCTGGGAAGATGGCATCTTCCATAAAAGGAATATAGGTGAGTTCGTGACAGTTTAAAGACAATTAGTTTAGCAAAGTGTGAAGTTTATATAACAATGCCAGTCTGCCTAGTTTCACCTAAGCTCGTTGTAGATTGTGCAACTAATTTCTGGCTTGTTCTGAAGGCAGCTGTCTATACCTTGAAGCTTTTATGATCCTGAACCTTTTGGTTCTCAATAATTAGCTGCGTAGACTAAATAACCATAAGAAAACTGCTGTTTAATCCTGTTGATGGCTAACATGCTATATACTCGTCCATGGACTATAGTCGCATTGTTAGATGTTCTTGAAGGCAAGCAAAATCAAATTCTTCTTGTAAAATGGACATGGAAGAGCACGAAAGGCAGTTTGTTTTTACAGAAGAAATGTTGATTTTTATCTTTTGAAGTGTCATTTTGCACAAGTTGAAATGGAAATGGAGCGTGAGGGTGTTCAACAAAGGTTAAACATGGGGTTCCTTGAGTGGGTCACTGTAGAAAACGACCTCAAAAATCATTTAAAACTCAGTCAGTCATTTTTTAAAGACGTTTTGGCTTCATTAAGCTGTCCCACTTTATAATTTTTGAATCAACGTTTACATCATCCTCGTCTAATCCTTCTGAGTTATAATCAAGATTTTAAACTATGATCTGTAATCATATATTGTGACAATTTCACGCTTATAGTGGAATTCGTTATCACGAATTATTATAATTAACGTCACATCAAAAACTATAATCTACAATTGTAATATAACCCATAATTCACATTTATTTTTTTTAAAATATATAGCTTGTATTATTGCTTTCATTATTTTCAAATAGTTCTGTTAGTTTCATCTTCAAATTCACATCGAGATCAATATTTCAAACGTACGAGTATGAAATTTTAGAGATTTCATTTTATGTAAGAGACAAGAATAAAATTTTTATTGTAAAATACTCTTTTTAATTATTTATATGAGTATGTAAATATTTGTTAGTCTATTTTTTTTCTAACAAAATATTATTAAAACAAACTATGACACAAAAGAGCCTTTATATTCTTCTAAAATCCACAATTTCCCAAAAGAAAAATTTGAGAATTGGACATCTAGGATAAAAGTCATTCTCGATTTAAAGAATAATGAAATATAGTCGACAAAGATTATGCAAAGCTTCAAGATGACTTGACTAGAAAAAGAAGCTTTGAAAATCTAGATTACAACTAGAACAACCCTTTTTCTGGACTTATCTCGCGTCAATAACTCAATCTTGATACACTTCTTTCTACCACACCATGGGATCTTTATCATCTATAAAAGTCTGAATAGAGATGTTTGAGAAAATAACTAATAAAATCACATAAAGAATACATAAGAAATTCTCCAAAAGTCAATAGCGAAAGTTTATAGAGTAAAGAAGGTTTGATTTCAAATTTTAAGGATTGAATATGATATATTCCTAATAAAAGATGACGCGTCCATTTTGAAGTACTTCATATGAGTCCTTGGGGTTATAAATCAAATTAAGAGGCTTAGTGACACTATCCAAGATGTGAAAATTATAAGGAATGTCCTGTGATTTCTCAACTTGAAATTCAATTATGTGGTAGCAGATATTAACGAATCTAAAGATGTAAGCAATATGAAAGTTGATGAGTTATGTGGGTATTACCTTAACTTATGAAGAAATATGATGGATCGTGATATGAAGGATATAATAGAACAAGCCTTACTAGCAAAGTTGTCATTAAAGTTCATAGACAATTACGTAAAGTAAAGTGGAAAAGGGCAATTCGCCCGTGAAAGTGGACATGGCTGTGGACAAGATCATAAACTTGTATGGGGCCAAAGGAAAGGAAGAAGTGAGCAAGACACTTCTAGTGTAAATTAACCTCAAAATCCTCCATATGGTTAGTAAAAATGAAGAGGTAATTTTTAACTGAAATAATAAGAGAATCACAATACCTAAGTTGAATGTTATTCGTACAGCAATCATAACCATTATTCTTGGGAATGCTTTTTCAAGAATGATGTTGAGGCAAAATTTCTAGAAGCTGATGTTGCATAAGAAGAAACTTTACTACTTATTGTAATGGACGGTTTAAAGGTGAAAAGAACATATATTATCTTGATACTATAGTTAGTAGTCATATGACAAGTGATAGAAGCAATTTTGAGGAATTAAATGATAAAGTAAAATGGGTTATATGTTTAGTGATAATACAACGGTGGAGATCAAGTACAAATATAGGATTTTTCATACAACAGCAAGGGTCATAAATTTCTTTCTAATATTTACTTTATTCTAATACTAAAGAATAACATTTTAAGCATTGGCTTTAAGATCGTGATCCTAATTTTATTGATAAAGTGACTACAACTAGTGAACTTACACGCTAAAAAGGATATGTATTTAAGGTAATAATCCTTTAAAGGTATGATATATGAGGTATAAGCATTTAAATTTTAAACGACTTACAATTTTAAAAGAGAAGAAAATAGTAAGAGGCATTTCAATTATAGATCACCTTGAACAATTATATGAGATACTCTTGCTTAACGAGCATTTAAGAAAAAAGTTTCTAAAATAATAAATTTCAAAGCTACCAAGTCATTCTAACTTGTTCATGCAAATGTTTGTGGTCCCAACAACCAACTATATTTTGGTAAAAGATCTAACTTTATTCTATTCATTGATACTTATAGTAAAAAGACATGGGTGAAAAATTTTGAAGTACAAGTCTAAAGTTTTTGATGCGTTTAAAATTTTTGAAGATTTAGGTCAAAAAAAAAGGTCAAGCTTTAAGAACTGATATAAGCGAAGAATTTACTTCTAATAAATTTAAGAGCTATTGTGAATTGCATGAGATTTACCTTCCTCTTGCTGTGATTAGATCTTCTCAACAAAATAAAGTAGTAGTGACAAATAATTGAAAAATCTTGAATATAATGAGAACCAAGTTAGAAAGTAAAATAAATCTAAGGAGTTTTCGGCTAAAGTGATTGCATATGTAGTTTTTCTTCCAAATCAAAACCTAAAAACATTTAAAAGATGTCACTCTACATGAAGTATGGAGCAAACTAAAATCTTCTACATCAGACTTCAGAGTGTTTGACTCTATCACATATGCACATTTCTAACGCAAGAATGGTCCAAACTTGATGATCAAAGTAAGAAATTTCTTTTTATTGTATATGACACAAACTTAAAAGATTATAAATTATTCAATTCAAGCAATAGATAAATTGTAAATTGAATTTGATGAACAAGTATCGTAGGATTGAAGCTTTCCTTTTTTATTAATATATAAAGTTACTTTCTTCAAAAAAAAAAAAGGATTGAAGCTTTCAAATGAAGAGATCTTATAATTTCCTTTTATATTTTAAAGATGAAGGAGAAAGGAGGTTGTTCAAGAAGCTAAATATGATTATTCTCCATCAACCACTAACTCCATTATCTCAAGCATGGCCATCCGTATCTTCACCAATAAAGACCTTGATGATATAAAAATTTAAAATAATTTTATGTAATCCTAATTTATTTTTCTATTTACCGATATTGAGCTTCTAAAATTTGAAAGATGCTATCAAGAATGAGAAGTAAATTTATGCAATGAATGAGAGAATTCAAACCATAAAAAAAGAATGACATATGGAAATTAGTTTCTTTCTTTTGAGTGGTCATCATGACATTGAAGTCAAATGGATATAAAATATCAAGAAAAATGCTAAAGATAAGGGACGGAGATGCGAGGTGAAACATGTTGTCCAAGGATATAAATAAAAGCAAGTTATGAAGAGGTATCCACCTTTATAGCTTACTTAGAAATAATTTGTTTATTAATATGTCTTGATACCCAAAAATTATTAGAGGATTTATCAATTTGATATCAAGTTCACTTTTCTCAATAGTTATTTAGAGAAAAAAATTCTACATTAAGCAACCGCTAGGTAAAATGGTTGAAATTCTAGTAGATAAAATATTGAAGTTAAAGAAAGCATTATATGAACTTAAATAAATGTCAAGAGTTTAAAATAGTCAAATTGACAATTACCTCTAACATAGTAGTTTTAATAGATGCTTATATGAAATTGGTCTTTATATTAAAAAGGATAAAGTTGATTTGTTATTTGTTTTTATCTATATGGATAATTTTAACTTTTTATGCAACAATAAAAAACGTTTGATAAGTTTAAAAATTTTATGAACCAAGAATTCGAGATGAATGACATAGGATTGATGTCTTACTACTTAGAAATCAATGTAAAATAAATGGATGATAAAATTTTCGTTACTCAAGAAAGCTATATAAAGGAAGTGCTTAATAAGTTTAATAAGTTAGTAAGTCAGATAACACTCTTATAGATTATAGAATGAAACTATCCAAGTTTGATGGACAAGATGTTGGGCACCGTTTCCGGAACCCAACTCTTGCAGACTCATACCTTGGTTGGATGGAACCCAACTCTTGCTAAAACATGAACGCGTGCATAATACCTTGAAGGGTTATTGCATTAAACCCTCAAAAAGCCTGAGTGGGTTTCCTTGTTAGGGTTACTTCAAAGTACCCTCATTAGCCATCAACGGTTCACATTGTTCACATAACATCTCATGTCTCAAAGGACGAGTCACACAGCAGAATCACAAAAATCACAATTGACTTCTTCAAAATGGTAGCTCTTAGTGTCTAGTTCATTTAGAAACAAGAACCACTTCATTTGGAGCTCTATAGCTCAAGAAATGCTTTAAAAATCCAAGATATGTCCATAGCCCGATTAAGCTCTCCAACCGACAACTCACTTCCAATCCATCAAACTGTTTGAATTTAACTCCAAAAGCTATAAATTTTTATGTATATGTAGAAAAACATGTTAGGAATCTAACGCCTCAAGAATCACCTCAATCGGAGGTTGGACGAAGGAGTTATGGCCCGACGAATCCAACATGTTCATATCCTGATTCCTATTGAACATACTTTGGTGCAAACGCCATAACTCTCACTGTAGGTGTCGGATTGACTTCGTTTTTAAACGGTTAGAAAGTAGACATCTAGGGCTACAACTTTCATGAAGACCAAAAATTGAAATTCTATCGTTAAGAGGGTCAAAACACACAGACCGTGTGAATTTACACCGACAGGCCGTGTAACCTTCGGGTGAAAACTGTCCCTGCTCACAAAAACACACGGCCCGTGTGAAATCACACGGGTAGACAGTGTAATCTTCGGGCGAAACAAATTTTTCACCCTCCAAGGCCCCTCCAAAGGGTCCTAAACCCATCCTAACTTCCCCTATACTCATATCTTGCCAAAATCAACTTTTTCTAGTCCG
>JAOTAX010000113.1:47810-63718 GCA_025629825.1 Erythroxylum guanchezii | reverse complement strand
CCAATATGGACTATTTTGTAGTTTTTAAAAATTTTAGGGACTATTTTATAAATCTAAAAAGTTTTCCGAAACGGTACCCGGTACCAACCGGTACCGGTACAATTCCGTTCCAGAGCTCAGTCCGGTACCGAGTCCGGTACGGTATTCATAACATTGGTTTTTCCCTAAAGAAGCAACCTATGAGACATTTTGATTTTGTTTATTCTTCAGTCCTCATCATTTTAAATATTACAAACTTGAATTCTTCTTTCAAACTATTGTGGTGGATGTTTTTGGTTGGATTTAGATTCTAACTGCCTGGGATCTTTCAATTTTATACTAGTCTGATCTAGATGTATATCCATATGAGGAAAGCTTTTAATAATAATTAATAATAAACCCTCCTATGGTTATGTAGATGAACCAAAATCATTCAGTTTGTTACATAAGTAAACTCCAGCTACCATTTCAGACTTTGTAAAGGAATAATGATGTGATGTTCCATGAATGGAAGGGTATACTTAAACTTGATATAGTGAGAGAGGGGCAATGGAGCAAGTATATACCAAAGAATCTTGGGATTAGGGAGTTGTGTTATTCTTATTGGTTTTGTGAACATTAGTTTTGTTGTTGCATCATCCTTTTATCTCTTGTAGTTGGAGTACGTTTTATGTTAACACATCTTTGTTGGTTGTTTCAATAGAAAAAGATATTGATAAGTTGTAACACCCCACTCTCATAGGGCATATTCTCGAATATATCGACGGTATTCGGAAATACACTCTACAAGGGTGGTGCACTAGGACGATCAAACAATTATACTCATTGCAATTTTGTCATGTATCACACGCATATTTCAGAAAACCAATAATCAAATTAGACCCACTTTTCTTTTCATAAACATTTTCAATTACAAGTGTTATTACACTCATTGATCAATCTCATTTATAAACATTTGCCAATTTGGAAAGCCATTACAAAATATATATTTTTTTCAAAAACCCGACGTACAAAAATTGCGGAATACAAATTTTGATAATAAAATAATGAAATACAAATGCATATGCGAACTAATCCCGACCTCTATCTCTTACTCGAATGCAGTGGCTAGACTTCAATTTGTCTAACTGGAGAGCTTCTATAAGCCTAAAAAATATTGCAAAATTTGGGTTGAGTTTTGCGAACTCAGTGAGTGGACCATTCTCGATGTCTCACTCAATCATATAATACATCAACTCATACAATCTATATTTCACATCATTTCATTTATCATCATGTAGCATCACAAAACTCTTTTGTTCTCAATTTTCACATTTTTCATTCAACAAAATTCAACAATACATTTCAATCATTCAAAACATACATATTAAATGTATATGCAATGCTCATGAGACTCATTTCCGATTATTATATTGCTGTGATCGAGTGCCTATAACTGTCCCGTATCCATTGTGGATATCGAGCTTATTGATAACTGTCCCTTATCCGTTGGGGATACAAAACTCATTATACATAACAAGCCTTTGGCTTTTAATCACATTATGAGCTTTAAGCTCTTTTTCGGTTGCTACTCAGGTCACAACTGTCATTATCTGTTCATGCATTCTTGTAATGAAATGCATCACACATATTCAGTCAATCAAAAGTGCTCAATATTACACAGTCATATTCACTATTACATTCTCATTCACATTTTTCATCGAACCTTAGTCCGACATTCAACATATACGTTGAGAATCACTTTTTTCGTCAAATTCACATTCAATGAGCACTTCTAATATATATTTAATGCATCAAACGCCTTGGACATTCAATGTTCGGAATCAACACAATCACATTCACATAATAATTCAATATAAAAATTTAAACAGAACAATCATTTAAAGTAAGACCATCTAGATCGACTCACAGTATGCTCCAGATTAGCATTAGCTTCCATGATCCGGAAATGTCTGGATGCGGTTTTTTTGTCCTGCATATCAACATTATGCACTACACACATTACACAGATATTATTAATTGCACAATTACATAAACATTTAATTGTACACATATATATATGTGTCATGTATAATGTATGCTCAATTTGACTATTTCGGGTATGTTTCTGTAACACCCCACTCCCACAGGACCCGAACCAGACATCATGGGTGATATTCGAATCCGTGCTCCGAGAGGGTGGCATGTTACTGAGCTCTATTAGTCAAAGCTTTTTTTTTCAATCAAATACGAAGAAATCAATAAACAATTTGGGCCCGTTTTATTTTGTAAACATTCTCAACCATAACAACACAATCAACAAAATTTCAATAACCTTTTGGGACCCATTACAACTATAACTATTTTATAGCGATAATGACTTTACATTACAACAAAACTCTATTTGTATACACACGGTACAAAAATTTCGGAATCCTTTATTGCTATAAAAATCGCAGATTACAAATTTATACAAAATAATAAAATACAGAATGCAGATACAAACTGAACCCAACCTCCATCTTTCACTTGCATGCAGTAGGCATACTCCCGTTTGTCTAACATGGTACTCTTCAAAGCCTGAAAAATAATTGCAAATTTTCGGTGAGTTTTGCGAACTCAATGAGTGACTATCATCGATGACTCACCCAATCACATAACACATAATTCACATCATTACACATTTCATACTTCACATTCAATACACTTTAATCACTCATATTATGCATATGCAGTGCACATGAGACCCACTTTTCATTTGATATTTTGTTGTGACCGAGTGCCTAAACTGTCCCATATAAGGTTCATTGATAACTATCCCTTATCCGTTTAGGGGATACATGACTCATTAAACGTTGAGTCTGAAGCTCTGATTCACTTTTGAGCTTGAAGCTCATTTTCACTCGTTAAGCTTTAAGCTCTGATCGGTGGCTACTCTAGTCACAACAGTCATCATATTTCATGCATTCATGAAATGGAATGCATCAATCACATTTGCATGTTCCTATTCAATCTCATTTCCGTATCATCGGACCTTAGTTCGGCATTCAACCTTAGAGTTGAGAATTTACACTTTCATTCATATGCAAATGCACATTCAGAACACATTTGACAATCACATTAAGTACACTTAGTTCATCCAATTCATATTTATGAGCACTTCAATATTTCCTTCATACCACACATTCATCGGACCTTCTGTCCGGAAACCAAACACAATCAATCACATTCATATATTGATTCAGTGGTCAATAATATAAAAGTCAAATATCAAACAGTAAAGTAAGACCATCTCGGTTTACTCATAGTACACTCCAGGTTAGCATTTGCTTTCAATTTTTGGGAACGCCTACAAGCGGACATTTAGCCTGCACAACCCATTTATGCAAGATACACATAAATCACAATTTGTACAATCATAAGTGTTTAATAATGCACATGACTGAAATGAAATATGTATAATGCATGTTCATGACAATCCTGGGTATTTTTACCAATAATTTCTTTACAAAGTCATTCCCATTTCAAAACTCATCTACGTATAATTTATACTTAGGTTTATGCCTCACTAAACCCATTAAAATCTCCATTCCTTTCTCATTCTCTCACTTCAGAAATTTTCCCAATCACACTTTCGGGTCTACTATTCACATTCAATCAGAAAGTGAAACTGATGTAATTTGGTTATACTCTCTTCTAGGAAAGTGTTCTTCTATGTATTATGTTTTCATTGACACTAAAATCACTTAATTTGGTTCAGTAATTTGGAAGACATACCTCAAACATTATTGGGTTGTTCACATTCAAAAATAGTATACTATACCCAACTTACATCTATAAATTAAACACCTTAGAGACTGAATCAAAATTCAGCTTCTTCATATGATTTGTAGCCCTATTTCTCTAGTTTACTCCAAATGAAAAATCATCTCATTTGGAATCCTACAGGTCCAAATATAATCAAAACATTGAAGTATGCTCAGTAAAAATAATCCCATTTACACTGTTCCAACAAATTCCCACACTTTTATTTGATCAATCTTTTTCAATTCGACACTAATTACTACAAATGTTCATAGAGAGGAATAACAATGTGTTAGGAATCTATTGCTTCAAGAATCAAGTCATTTGGAGGTCTAGAGAAGAAGTTATGGTCAAAAGAAGCAACCATGTTTATGACCTCAATTAACTTGAACCTATTTTGGCGCGAGTTCCATAACTTTCACCAAACATGTCGGATTGATCTGGTTTTTGGATGGTTGGAAAGAGGACGTTGAGATCTACAACTTTCATGAGACTTTGAAATGATATTTTGCATTTAAAAGGGTCAAAATTGCAATTTATTAAAGTTGTCCCTAGAATGTCAGTTTAACGAACATTCATGTCCATTTAACGGACATTGTAGAGCTTAAGGGTGCTTTTTCACCCGAGAAGGTCCGTTTAGTGGATATCCATATCCGTTAAACAGACATGCACTGGCTTGGGGGTCCTTTTAGACCCGAGAAGGTCCGTTTAATGGACTTAATGTCCATTTAACAGATATATGTTACACAAAACTCCCTCCAAGGCCTCTCCAATGATTCCTACATCTATTCTAGCATCATATACACCCATAATCTACCCAATTTCAACTTTTCTACTAGAATATCACTTCATAACAACTCAAACACCAATTAGATTTCATTAAACTCCCAAATTTCACTTATTTGATTCATAACTTCAACCATATCTCACCATTCAACAAATTCCTGTCCTTTTTCCATAACCTATCTTATTCCTAAATATCAAGCACTTCATATTCAAAATCCAACATCTCAAGTTGATGACTACCTCATGTATACTTCAAGCTTAGCTCAACAACATCCATACCCAAAATCATATTCCCTATTTGTTCATAACCACCCAAATTAAAACATCAATATATACATTCATCCAAGATTTTGCTGTATTCAATTCTCATTTTCACATCAAAATTTGAGACTCTTAAAAGCAGAATTTATATTCAAGATCTTCATAAGAAAGATAGTCATATGTCTCTAGTTTAATCTAATTCAAGAATCAACTGAATTGGATAACCACAGAACAAGTTATGGCTAATACAAAAGTATATCAGTAGAATTTTTCCTGCTACCAATTTCCAGATTTTCCAACTTCCAACAATTTACCTCAAACTCATCTTGTACCTAGCTTATCTTTTCCATTTTATTTCCTCCTCATTTTCTATCCAACTCAACTCAATACATCAATCACAAACAAATCATGATCTATAATGATCATTAACCAAAAACAGAGCATATAAATACTAACCCATTCATAACCAATTTTCTACACTCATCTAAAACTCACTTTGAAGATCAATCAACCTCAAACATCTTTAGACCATTACATGAATTATTACTCATTCTACATATTCAAAAACAAGACATGTACATAATTGTTTTTCATCACCCATAACACATACATAAACTTTACAAAATCAAGTCATTAAATCTCAATTTACCCTTCATTCTAGCATATACCAAACTCCTTATCAAGGTCATTTAACCTCTATAATATTTCTATAAATCATTACTCATCAATAACACAAATTTTACACACCCTTCACTATACACGACACCCATATACCCAAAACTCCATCTCATGAAATTAACCTCTAAATATCATCACAATTGCTTCATTTAACCAAAACCTATGATATTTGACAAGATACTTACTTGATTTAGCTCCCAAATCTTCAAACTCACACTCAACCTCAGCTCCCAAGCAACCCACGTTCTTCATCTTCCAAAGGAGGTAAAAGTAGGTTTTTCTTGTGACAAATTGAAGAAACAATAAGATGGAAGTAGAAATTGAAACTTGGAGCAAGGTTCAAAGTGGGTGAATCAAAAACTCATGAAGGAGAAGAAGAGAAGAAAAAGGAGCCACGAAAATGAGAAGAAAGCAAGAAGACAAAACAATTTTGGTGGTCTTTCACTTTATGAGAAGTGGTGTGGCAAGTGACACATGTCACTTTCTTATTACTCCACTTGGCCCACTAGAATAACTAGTTTATTTTGTCTCCAACTTCTAATCCAATTGTCTCCTAATTTTCAATAACATTTGACAATAAATCCTAAGGTCATTTATCAAAATTTTCATTGCCATTGGACAGTAAATTCTATTACCATTTAACAATTATCTTGCTACTTGACATTTTTTCTAGTCCAGAAATTACCCTGAATTTTTCAGAAAATTTTTCCAAAATTCTCCAAAAAGTCTAAATCAACAATTACACTATCTAAATTAATTTTCTATACAAACAAATCACAATTCTCAATAACAATCACATTTATTAACAATTATACCCAGAATGTCAATGAATGCATGTACAATTATTGTTATGTGTAATGACTCACTATTCATGTGCATGTGCACCTTATGTAATGCATGAGCATGAGATGTGTTTTCCTAACTTCTTTAATTGATCTCACATGTATCAAATTTTTAGGGTTCTAACCCTTTGGATGGAAATGGGATGTTACAGTTTCATTAATCACGACTCTTAATCAATCAAACCTTATCATTTGTACGTGTCTAACTTATTCTTAGGTTTACACCTTAAGAACACTTGGTTATGCTAATATCATAATTCAATTTCTCGTCATTTCTTTACTAGCATATATGCTCTCATAATATCCAATTCTCATTCACCTTTAGTCAATACATATTACTCAACTCTTTTGGATCACAATTACTATCATATGAACATATTCATTCCTATTATACTCATGCCTTTAGAACTTTGATATCAAAAATTCATTCACCACGTTATAACATCATTAATCAATCATTCAACTTTTCTCAAAACAGAGTTTCAGGTTAATATTTCATGGCCATTAAGACAAGGAAAATGAAGTATTTAGGCAACACTTTCTTCTAAAAAATGTTCCTCTATGTCTTAAGTTTCTAATGAACTAAATTTCATACAATTTGGTTCAGTAGTCTGCAAGTTATACACAAAATACTTTAGACTATACTCAAACTGCAACAACACTCAGTACTCAACTTCGGGCCAAACTTTGAAACTCTTAGAGACCGAATTAAAATTCGATTCCTTCATGAAATTTGTATCCATATGTCTCTAGTTTAATCTAAACTAAAAATAATTCCATTTTGATATCTACAGATCAAGATATGGCCAAAATACAAATGTTTGTTTAGTGAAAACACTCAATTTAACAAATTCCAGCACACTTCATCATTTTCATCGTAAACTCATCAATCCTTTCCTAATGAATTCAGATGTCCATGAAATTTGGTCGAGAGGAAAGACAATGTTTGAGGAGTTCGTGGTCCAAATTTCAAGTCAATCGGAGGTCCGAAGAAGAAGTTATGGTGAAAATAATAAAGGGTGTCGAAAACTGTCTAAAAGCATAGCACCTTCACTGTCACGATCGTGCTTGTGCACGATCGTGCACTGTCTGATGCTTCCTTTCTGTCACGATCATGCTTGTGCACGATCGTGCACTCCTTCATTTTTCCTCTCTGTCACAATCGTGCTTCTGTACAATTGTGCAACTCCTCTGGGATTTCCTTTATGCACGATCGTGACAGACGATCTTCCCTAGATTTTTACGAAACTGCATATATTCATCACTAAGCATGATTGTGACAAACGATCTTCCCTATATTTTTACGAGACTGCATATATTCATCACCAATTTTTTTCTTTTGCTTATTATATCATTTCTAACTTATATCCTCATTATTTCCTCTTCATTCTTACTCTCATTTTAGCTCAACTCATTCACGCACAAATCAAAATCTATGATTGATCATAAACATCAAAAACAGAAATATCATATTCTTTAACATCTTCATTTCATCTCTAACTATCACCTTAATCCTTCCCATGTCAAGACATCACATTACACTAGCCTTTTCTTTATCTCCTACTCACTTTAATCCATCTCTACAACACCCAAAGAGATCCACGTATAAGAATAGTAAAAACAGAGCATAAGCATATCGTCTTTCTGTGAAATTTCTGCACTCTTTTTACATCATTTTCAATGATCATTCTATACTAAAAATCATCTCAACAAAAACTTATGAAATATTGATCATCGAATATGCAAAACCAAGACATGAACATACCCAAGTTTCTCATTCACATTTCAGCAAATATACATATCACTATTTTATAATCATTTAACTGTTAACTATCATACAAATGCTTCATTCAACAAATAAAGAAGATTAGTGCTTAAGACTTACTTGTTTAAGCTTCAAGATCTTCAAACTCTTCACTTTTTCTTGTAACCCTAGCTTTCTTATCTCACTCATAAATCATCATTCAAGGGTGGTAGGATAGGGTCTTTTGTAAGAATGACGAAGACAACGAAAGAGTAGTAACAAATGAAAGGTGAAAGCAAGTTTCAACATGGATGGGTGAGAAGTCACTATCAGGGATGAAGACAAATAAAGAAGATGAAGAACGAAAATGAAGAGACAGCATTTAGCCAAAGAAATAAAATGAAAGACCAAATAGTTGTCTTTCATTTAGGCTATACATAAGTGAGATGTGTGGCAAGGTAAGTGATACTTGTCACTTGCCACATATCACCACCTTATGGTCTTCACTTGGTCTTTTTAAACTACTTGTCCATTTGTTTCCTTATTTCTAATCTAATTGTCTCTCGATTTTTCATGACACTTATCATTAAATCCCAATGTCATTTATATTTTCATTACCATTTGACTCTTATTTCTACTACTATTTATCAATTGTTTTGCCACTTGGTATTTTTCCTAGTCCAAAAATACTCTTAATTCCAAAAAATTCTCATATTTCACCGAAAATTATAATTCACTACTTATACACGCCAACTCAATTTTTAAAACACATAATCCACAATTCACATTATAATCACATTAAATATCAATTATACCTGGAAAATGTTAAATGAGTGCACATATAATCATCGAAATGTGTGCAAAACAGTCAAATTCACGTGTGTATATGCTAACATTATGCATGAGTATGAAATGCATTTTTCTAATCTCATTGATATTTCTCAATTACAGAAAGCTAGGGTTCTAACCCTTAGTATGGAAATGAGATGTTATATAAGTCACCTAAGAAAATTGTGTGCTCGGGTTCCATACTATGACAGAAAACATGTTGATATTCAATGAAATCCTCTACCTCGTGTCCATGCTTTAAACGCAGAAAATTATATTCTTTTAGGCAACAATATTGGCTGTTGCAATATTTATATGTAACCAAGGGCATTGAGTGACCAAAAATGGTTGTGCTACTCATTCCTTTTTCCATGTTCTCATTTTACTTCTCTATTTCATAAGACCTCGAACAATTTGTTTAATTTATAGAAATAATTGTCAAAATATGGTTGAAACTCACAATCGTTGCTACTTGGACTCTTCAAGTTTTCGCTTACATTTAAGAAAAACTACAAGAAACTTGCATTTCATTTCAAAGATATGATAGTTGCTAATTTATACATAAATTGATTATACCCTTTTAAGCAATTGGAAAGACCTATCATCATCTAAATCAAGTCAAATCTATATCATCAAACTAAGGAAAAGCTCAATTTACATATTTAATCTTCAAATACATCAATTGCATTACAAGAAATGTTGTTGTTGTAGGAGAATGTGTTCTTCCTTGAGATCACTCTTCCCAAGTTCAACTTGCTTATGAGATGTTACATGTTCAAGTTCAATTGCATATATGCAAATGCTCTATAAAAGACAAGGTATAGGATCTTAATAATCAAAACTCACGACACATTCCAGTTATCTGTAAAAAAAGGCTTGTGTAAAGTTAGAAAGGAACACAAAAAGAAAAATAGCTAGGATTGAAAGTGATAGTAGAATAACAACATAGCACAAATAAGGACCCTAAATTTGCTTGGAAACTTTTGCAGCTACAGTTATTGTCTGTTCAATATCTTCAAGAGTTTGTGTCAAAATTGTAAATGTAACTTCAAATGTTGTTGGAGCAAACTACACACCTTCCTCTAACATTCCTTTAGAGAATCTGACAAACTTGACACTGTCACTTCTCTTTGTGTTGTTGAAGTTGTAAATGTGACCTTTTATGAAGAAAAGCTTGAATATCCCACCTATATAATCACCACATATAACATGTCCAGCCTTCTTCCCAGCATTTAAAATGCCTTCAATAAGTTTCTTTGTAATCTTATCCAAGTATCTATAACTTCCTAGCTTTTGCAATCACTTCAGTATGTGTATACCTGTTATCATGGCCAAAGGACTCCCACTCAAGGTTCCTGCCTGGTACATTGGACCGGTAGGAGTAATTGTCTCTATGATGTCTCTCCTCCATTCATACGAACCAACCGATAGACCACCATCAATAATCTTACGAAAATACTCCTGAGCTCCGCTGTATGATAGACGAAATCTAGTCATAACTTCATCAAAAATCAAAACACCGTTATGTTCCTTTATGATCCTAGAAAGGACATCAAGAAAGTCTGGTTTAAGAAGTACAAAACCAAAGTTTCCTATAATTAGCTCAAGAATTAGAGTAACAATTTCTTCTTTATTTGTCTTAAAAAGTTTCTCAATTGCTACAAAATCATTAAAGGGAGCAATTAAAGTCTCATAGGTTGCTCCTTTAGGGATGCTAAAAGCGTCAGGGAGCCCCACTGTTGTAATACCACTACCTTCTTTGATTAGGAATGGATTAGCATGACCATGTTAACAACTCTCAAACTTGATAACCTTCTCTTTTCTAGTGAAGGCTTGGGCTAGGTGAACCACACCCATACAAGCTTTAAATCGGTGAGGATTGAACAATAACCAAACCGTGAGTTTTATACATAGCTATAGGACCCACTTGCATTTAAAAATAAGAGTGTCACGTTAGCAAGAAGTGGGTCCTACTAAATACACTTTTGGCCTAAAATATGCTAGTTTGATACATAATGATAAAAGTAACCATTATTTATTAAAGGTTAACATATATTACAAAAATTAAATTATGACATAAATATTTTAAATATATATTTGTAAGAAAGTTATCACATCTATTAAAATATGATAACGTTATTATAACTATTTCCGGCATTATGCAAAAGTGTTTAAACTTGTAAAATATTAAGATTTTTATATAACATTTAAAATACAACATAAATGTAAAAGATAACATCCTTTGGCAAATCATATAAAACAGCCCCTGTGATATACTTGATTATTCATCTTAGCTCCTGTGTTTTTAATTCGGTCACTTTAGCTCCTGTGTTTTTTATTCTCATTCAAGATACCCCAATTGGGTATTTTCGGACAAATTTGCCCTTAGATTATTGAAATACATTTTTTTAATCTCTTGATTCCAAGGGCAAATTTATCCTAAAATACCCAATTGGGGTATCTTGAATGAGAATAAAAAACACAGGGGTTAGGGTGAACGAATTAAAAACATAAGGGCTAAGATGAATAATTAAGTATATCACATGGGCTCTTTTATAGGATTTGCCACATCCTTTTATAATTGAGTTATGCTATATTTCAAAAAAAATTGTAATTATTCTCTATTTGCACACATTATGAAGAGTGTAGTGCACTATTCTTTTTAAGTTTATAATACAAGAATATTAAATATTATGAACTTAATGATTGTGAAAATAACTTTTTATTGATTTTTTCTTCTAACGTTTATAAATATCATTTACATATCTATATCTGAAAAAAAAGTATGAAAAACTCTTTTATAAATGAATAGAAAATTAAGATTATTATTATGATATATTCTATATCATATTGATTATTACATGGTTATTGATAGTTTTATACTTTGATTAATTACATATTATTAAAATATTTATTTTTAATTTAGTTTTATTGAATTTATTAGAAAAGATGTTATAAGAAAAGTTCACACGAAATTTGAAATAAAATTGTTATGACATGTTAAGCATGCACATTATTAAATAGGCGAAAAGATAATTATTAATCTTACTAATTATATATATATATTATAATAATTTACAATGAACCACTTAAAATAAAATATAACTAATGCACATATATTTGATTTGGCATAAATATTAGATAGTTACTTCAAGAAAAATTAATTGTTACATTTCATATAGTTAATTATGTAAACTTAAATAAAATTAAAGAAACAGTGCAAAGCACCAAGTTTAATTTTATTATCTTTAGTGTATGTAATTTGTCATTGAAGCCTAAATACTTAGTTCTATACCCCCATAGTTTTGGATGCAATGTTGAAGCTTTTATTTATACTTTTCTGCTTTAGGTTCTTTGAATTGCTAAAACTATACTAAATAAATGCATGTGACATATAAAACATGCTGAAGTGCAACCTACCATTGGTTGATGCTGCTAATTCTGTCACTCCTTGACTGTTGGTTTTCATACTTCTTGAATGCTGTCAAGAAGCATGAAAACAAAAGACACACCTCTGACATGTACCAATGTTACATTCGACTTTATATCAATATATCTTCTTTCATGTGGGCTATCAGAACTGTGAAAAGAACGATGCCGTGTTTACCATTTTGACGATTTTCTTTTCAGGGCTTGAAGGTCTGAATTTGCAACAGTTCTAAGTAACAGTAAGTAAGAACTCAAAATTTTAAAACGCTTACTTGTATGGCTGTACCTGCAGAACATTCTATTCTCTGATGTAGTAGGAGATGTAAAATATTAGTTAAGTCCCTGAATGACATTTAGTTTACAACATTGAATATTTAGTTATATTTAGTTGAACATAAGATTTTTGATGAAATGTAATAAAATAGAACGGAATGGAATTGTTTATAATGGAATGGAATGTAAATGAATGTAATATTAAAAAATTATTGTTTGAGAAGGATGGAAGGACTCATAATGTAATATAATAAAATAGTATTTGGACAAAAAGTTCATAATATAATATAGTAAAATGTTATTTAAACAAAGGGTTTATAATGTAATATAATGTAAAATTGTTTATCATTTTACATTTTATCCTAAACCTCTCAAATCGGAGTTTTTTTCATTTTTACTGTTTAGGATGAAATGAGATATAATATAAAACTTTCCTTTTCCATCTCATTTTAGTCCATAATACATTCAATTCTATTAATAAATTCCTGGCCAAACATAGCTTAGGGATACACATATTAATTGTTTACCAAAAAAAAAAAAAAAAGACCATCACCTCAGAAATGGCATCCATCTATGGATTTTTCCTTCTTTTTGTGTCTTTGAATAAACCTTTTCAATTTGTTACCCCATGTTTCTTCAACTCTCTTTACCAACCACCATGGTTTCCCTGTCTCGAAAACAAGATATCCGGTGGACAGCCCAATAATTATACCACAGCCATAGCCAATAAGTGAAGCTTTCAAGTTAAATCCAATTTCAGAGTCATCTTCTTCCTGGAATAAGGAATCTGGTAGTTGGGGTGCCTCATCGCTACCACATTTCCTGGATAATGGATCCCCACACAAACCCAAGTTGCCAATGTAGGAATTATTGCTGAACGTATTGAATTGGTTCCCTTGAGGTATAGGTCCCTCAAGCATATTATATGAAACGTTTATGAATGAAAGAGAAGTCATGCCGGTCAATTGCCCAGGAATTTCTCCTGCAAGTTTGTTGGATGAGAGGTCTAATGATTCAAGTACTGACATGTTTGCTATTGATGATGGTATGTTTCCAGACAGGCTGTTTCTTGAGAGATTGAGCACTCTGAGTGATTTAAGATTTCCTAGGAGTTGTGGAATTTCTCCTTGAAATGTGTTGTTTGAGAAATCAAGTGCAGTGAAAATAGTCAAGACCCTCACAAGTCTGACCTCCAAGCCTTTCATTGTCACCACCATAGAGTCTTGATAAAATGGACTTTCCATATATCTCAATCCTGTATTTTCCTCACCAACATTCATCATGGCTTTGAAGTTTCCGAAATGTCTTGAAGGTAGAGGACCAGTGAAAGCATTGTGGGAAATGTCCAGCATTCTTAGCCTTGGAAATGAGACTCTGGATTGTGGATCACCTATATGACCATGCAATCTATTTGATCTCAAGAAAAGAACTTGGAGATCTTGGAGAGCTCCCAACCAATTAGGAAAAGTATCGGTGATCTTATTGTTTCCGAGATCAATAACTGCCAACATTTTGCAATTGATTAGAGATCGTGGTAATGGCCCTTCCAGCTGATTTCCATTCATATCAAGACTTCTCAAGCTAATGCCTCTTACAAAAGTATCAGGTATAACACCGTGGAATCTATTCATCCGCAGATTGAGCACTGATAACTGAGTAGTAAAGTTCAGCAAGCACCTTGGTATGGTGCCAGTGAAGCTGTTATTTGACAAATCAAGAATTTGAAGTGAGGTGATCTGACAAATTGAGGACGGAACCTCTCCCGTCAAGTAGTTGTTTGAAATATAGAAGTACTTGGTTGATTGAGGCGGAACCGGAAGAGAACCACGAATTGAATTGTTATAAAGATCAAGAAAGAACAGAGAGTCCATGGGAAGTGGCTTAACTGCTGTCAGCAAGTTGTGAGCAAGATCTAAGTTTTGCAAAGAGTGCCTTCCCATGATCCACAGCCAACTAGGTACCTCACCAGGAATTCTGTTGTGAGAAAGGTTCAAGTGTCGCAAGTCATTTTGAGTTCTCAAAAAAGCTGGGAAGTTGGTGACATTACAAGAAGACAGTCCGAGAGACAGTAGCCTAGGCCAGGTAACATTGCCCTGGCTGTCAATTTTCATTGATAGACCATTTCTTGAAACTTCAAGCACCTTAAGCTTTCTAAGCTTTGAGAACATGTCCAATTCCAAGGAACCATTCAAGTTATTGTAAGAAAAATCTATATATGTGATGTTCAAAAGTTCAAAGATTGAGCTTGGAATTGCACCATATATTTGATTTTTCTGTAGATATATGTACTCCAAGGATTTAGACTGGAATTCAGGCATCTCGCCGGTGAATTGGTTGCTGCTGAGGTTTAAAGATAGCAGCGATGGTTTGGCAAACAACCAAGAGGGTAGTGTCCCATTTAGAAGATTGTCAGACAAATCGATAATGGCTGGAACTGAAAGCCCACTGACCTCATCTGGAAGAGAACCAACGAGTCTGTTGGATGAAATCCTCAAATGAGAAATTTTTGCGAGGTTGAAGATTGATGATGGTATCTGACCATAGAACTTATTGCTTGAAAGATCTAAATAAGTTAGCCTGTGGAGGTCCCCAAAGATATCTGGAATAAGGCCAGCAAAACTGGAATAGGAAAGGTTAAGGTACGTCAAACTTGTCAACTGACCAAATTTTGATGAGATTGAAGAGTGGCTGAAGTTGTTGAAAGCAAGATTGAGCCTCTGGACATGAGAGAGAAGGAAAAGAGAGTTGTTCGAATCAAGAGTTCCAGAAAGCCCACTGCAACTAAGGTCAAGGCCAATTACATGGCCTGTCAACTTATCACAAGTCACACCATCCCAATAACAGCAATCCACACCATTTTTCCAAGATTCTGTCTTTGGAGAAGAATGTTGATCACAACCTGAGGATGCAAAGCTAGTAACAGAAGAGGTACGTTTAAAATGCAACAGTGCGTTACTCTGATCAGACTGGCAGAGCTGTAATGATCCTGAAGGAGAGGCAGAGGAAGATGATGAACAGGAAGTTGGAATGGGCAACAAAAGAAGGAATAGGAGTCCAAGGCGTGCCGTCAACCACTTCATCTTTTAAGAAAATTCCTCCAAATCTCGGATTTATTTGGAGAGATGAGAATTGCCGATTTATATTTATATATTGTTTGTTAGTCTCTTGGATAACTTTCATTATTACTTGTCTCCACTCATTTCACATTCTTCATCACCTTTTCAAAGTTGTCCAATTCAAAATTAGTTTCCTTGGGATCTGTAAACATCAGCCGCAATCCTTTTCTACTCTACTTTAATGGTCTC
>JAOTAX010000113.1:1528-14250 GCA_025629825.1 Erythroxylum guanchezii | reverse complement strand
AATGAGATAGAAAGGCAGTTAGATAGAAAAGTAAAGATAGTGAGGTCTGATAGAGGTGGTGAATATTATGGAAAATTTGATGAAAGTGGACAATGTCTAGGTCCATTTGCAAAGTTTCTTGAAAGTCGAGGCATATGTGCACAATACACAATGCTTGTACACCACAACAAAATTATGTAACTGAAAGGCAAAATCGTACTCTTATGAAAATGGTTAGGAGCATGTTAAGTAATAGTACTATACCTTTATCATTGTGGATGCATGCATTAAAGACCGCTGCGTATCTGCTAAATAGGATTCCTAGTAAGGCAGTTCCTAAGATACCTTATGAATTGTGGACAGGAAAGAAACCTAGTTTATGACATCTCCATATTTGGGGTTGTCCGGCAGAAGTAAGGCTATATAATTCACATGAAAAGAAGCTTAATGCGAGAACCGTTAGTGGTTATTTCATCGGCTATCCCAAAAATTCAAAGGGGTATAGATTTTACTGTCCTAACCATAGTACGAGAATAGTTGAGTCTGGTAATGCAAGGTTTATTGAGTCCTAACCATAGTACGAGAATAGTTGAGTCTGGTAACTCAAGGTTTATTGAGAATGGTCAAATCAGTGGGAGTAGAGAATCACGAAAATTGGATATTCACGAGAATCGAGTAGAAACTACTTCACGTCGAGTAGATACTACTACATCAGACGTGCTTCCACCAGTTGTTATTCCTCTTGTTGCATCACGGATACGCAACATACCGGAACAACAAATTAATGTTTCAAATCCACAAATTGAACATATTAATGGCGAATCAACTAATAATGATCAAGTTACAAATGATCAAGTAATGTCATAAGACGTAGCATTAGGAAGGTCTGTAAGGCAAAGAAGACCAGCTATCTCAAGTGACTATGAAATTTACTCACTTGAACATGAATGTGACTTGAGCATTGATAAAGATCCAGGCTCATTCAAATAAGCCATGGAATGTAACAATTATGAGAGATGGTTCAATACTATGAAAGAAGAGTTGAAATCAATGGATGACAACAATGTCTGGGAATTAGTTAAGTTGCCGAAAGGTGCAAAGCAAGTGGGTTATAAATGGGTCTTTAAGACCAAACGTGGCTCACAAGGAAACATTGAAAGATATAAAGCCAGACTTGTTGCCAAAGGTTACACTCAAAATGATGGTATTGACTATAAAGAGACCTTCTCTCCAGTTTCAAATAAGGACTCATTAAGAATTGTTATGGCACTGGTAGCTCATTATGATTTAGAGCTTCACCAAATGGACGTAAAAACCGCATGTCTAAATGGTGACTTTGACGAAGAAGTATATATGGATCAACCAGAAGGTTTCGTGACCACAGGAAATGAACAATTAGTGTGTAAATTAAAGAAGTCAATATATGGACTGAAGCAAGCCTCCCGACAATAGTATCTTAAGTTTAATGATATCATTACGTCTTATGGTTTTGTAGAGGACACTGTTGATCAGTGTATCTATATGAAGGTTAGTGGGAGCAAGTTCATAATATTAGTTCTATATGTTGACGATATTTTTCTTGCTGCGAATAATGTTGTTTTGTTATATGATGTAAAGAATTTTCTTTCTAATAATTTCGAAATGAAGGATATGGGTGAGACATCTTATGTGATAGGAATAGAAATATTCCAGGATAGATCACAAGGATTGTTAGAATTATCTCAGAAAGGTTATATCGAGAAAGTATTAGAAAGATTTCAAATAAAAAACTGCTTCGTAGTGATAGTTCCAATTCAGAAAGGGGACAAATTTAGTATAATGCAATGTCCACAAAATGATTTGGAATGTAAGGACATGGAGTCTATTCCTTATGTGTCAGTAGTTGGGAGCTTAATGTATGCTCAAACATGCATTAAGCCAGATATCAGTTTTACTGTTGGAATGCTAGGACGATATCAAAGTAATCCTAGATTGGACCACTGGAAAGCTGCAAAGAAAGTCTTTAGGTACTTACAAGGCACCAAGGACTATATGCTCACATATAGCAAATCAACCCATCTCGAAGTGATAGGTTACTCGAATTCAGACTATGTCGGTTGTGTAGACTCACAGAAATCTACATTCGGTTACATGTTCCTATTAGCTGGAGGAGCAGTTTCGTGAAAAAGTGGAAAGCAGTCCGTCATTGCTACTTCCACTATGGAGGCTGAATTTGTGGCGTGCTTTGAGGCCATGATTCATGGATTGTGGTTGCGTAACTTTCTCTTAGGTCTTGGTCTTATCGATAGTATTGCCAGACCGTTAAGAATTTATTGTGATAATTCTGCAGTTGTATTCATCTCTAAGAATGACAAATATTCCAAGGGTACGAAACACATGGATTTGAAGTATTTGTCTGTGAAAGAAGAAGGGCAAAAACATAAAGTGTCAATTGAGCATATTGGTATCGATCTTATGATAGCGAATCCGTTAACGAAAGGCTTACCGCCCAAAACATTTATTAGTCATGTTGAACGGATGGGCCTTATAGATAAGTCCTTGTTAGCATAGTATTTAGACATGTATATGTACATATCATTGTTTTGCTCGAATTGTCATGACACTTGTGAATTTAATTACGGTCATATGTTTTTGCTCACTTATTGGTTATCGATATTATTTTGTATACCATAATTATTATTTATGAGATAACAATTACCAAATTACTCACTTAAAGTTTGTTGAGTTGAGTTGATTCTGTGATACATGGAAGGAAGCAGGTTAAATAACTTGTGACCGCCATGATCCCATCAGCTTAATTCAATTAAGGATGACTTGATCGATTCCATGTATTGTGTGCACTTAAAGTTGTTGGATCATCAAGTCGTAACATGGGGAAAGTGGGAGATTGTTAGACTATTTTGTGTCCCATATAACCCAAGATAATGATTATTGGGTATTATAAAATAGGTTTCAAATGGGTCACGGACCTTTTTCCTCTCTCTTCTACTTACCAAAGGACATGTTCGTTGGTGATGCTATATAAGTTGAAGCAACTTATTGAATCATCACATTCTGAACCATTGAAGAATTTGCCAAAGGACGAAGATGAGAGGAAATAAATCAACATCTTACAATAACGACAAACAATCATGAATACAGGTACACAAATCATTCGATCTGTCAAATGATTTACAGATCCACCTACTTGACGCTAACAACTGAACCACTTAATTAACAAGCAGACCAAGTCTTCCACGTATATTATCAGAAAGAGCAGTAAACTCTGGTAGGTTAGGTTTGTGTATAAATATAACAAGCAACAGCTCCGTAGACATTGAGCTTTCGAACAAGAAACATGGCTTCTAATAGGAATTTACGACTCCTGGGAGCATTCATCTTAACCCTCACGCTCCTTCTCGTCTCTACAATGGCGTCCAGGGAACTTCACAGTGCTTGTAAGTATGTGTATCGATTTAGTTCTTTGATTAGTTTTAAAAAATAAAGAAAATTTTCTAAAATCAATTCAATTGTTTAATCATAAGTTCTTTTTTGGTTTTAAGTATATAATTTTGCATCTATCAAAAATAAAAATTAAGAAAATTTCACATATAAAATTTGATATCATAGTCCAATCTCTTAAGGTTTCGTATTTGAGATATAATGGCAATATTACGAAAAAGCAGCTGTCCCTAATGAATATATGAAGCTAAAACTATTTTCTCCATCGTCTTCCGCTTACTTGAATTATATGTGGCTTTCTAAATATCATGTATAAGAAATAGTCTTTTCATTAATTAGAATCAAAATATAAAATTTTTACTGAATTGTTATTCATGTTAATTTTTAGTTATTACATGCTTGTAATACGACCGCAAAAGGCAAATTCTTCTTTTTTTTTTTTACTATTAGATAAATAGCTCTCAAATTGTTAAATTTCTTTACTATTAGACAAATAGCTTTCAAATTGTTAAATTTTATAAGATTAGGCTCAAATAAGTTGAGCACATACAAATTCAAATGAGGTTTCATCATAAAACCAATTACCTGATTTGAACTTGTATATGCTTAGTTTATTTGAGCGTAATCTTATAAAATTTAACATAGTATCAGAGCAGGTTGTTCTTGGGTTAGTTGTCACCACCTCGACACGAAAGACTATGTCACGTGTTGGGTTTTAAATTAGCACATATATAAAGAGCGAGTGTTGAAATATAAGTCGGAGTTTATTCCACATGGAAAGAATATACGACTGTAAACATGCATATAAGTATAGTGAGTTATTCTTCCTATTACCAATTGATTTTAGAATGAAATCTCATTTGAATTTATATGTGTTCAGTTTATTTGAGTTTAATCTTATAAAATTTAGCACAAATAACTTCACCTAATTTATTAAAAATGTGTTGGATGAACATTAATGAATTGATAGGATTGAGATTGATTTCACCTTGCCAAGTTGTATGGTCACTATCAACTTTAAAAGAATCGACTTAATAATTAAATTAATTTTATATGTTAATTTTTTAATTAAATTTAGTTAATTATAAGAAAATATCATTCTCTTTGATTCTTAAGTATGATAAAGAGAAGCTTTAAGTCATCAAAATATATAAATCAATTGGGATCGGTCCAACTTGTCCAGATATCACCCTCTTATTTTACAAAAATGAATAAAAAAGTTGGCAAAAGTGAATTAAAACTGTAATATTATTTTTTAAGTGTGAATTAGATAAATTATTCTTATACATACATAATCACTTATTAGGACCGTTTGATTCTATTTTTATTTTTGGTTTTTAGTTTTTGTTTTCAAATTTAGTAAAAAAAACTTGTTTGTTTGAATTTTTAGTTTCTATTTTTTGTTTTGATTTCTTACAGTTTTCAAAAATTATAAAAACCATAAAAAGTGATTTTTGTTCCTGTTTTTGTTTTTTTAATAATATGATTTATTATCATTTAATACATTATTTAATTATTTAAATTTTAATAAAAATTATGAATAATTTAATTCAACATTATATATTTAACAAACTAAAATTATTTTTCCATAAAAATATGAATAATTTAAATTTATTTTTATAATTAAATTAATATGTAATTAAATTTTAATAACTAATAATAAATATAATTAAATTTAAAATATATAAATATTCAAACAAAATTTGATTTAATAATTAAAATATGTTTCAAATTAATATTAATTTATAAATAAAATTTTAATTTTTAAATTGTTTATTTTATTAAAATAAAATAATTTTATTAATAAATATTATATAAGAAATTAAATATATTTATTTAATTAAAAAATTTATCCTTAAGTTTTTTGTAATATGTAATTATTATTAGTGATTAAAATATAACTACATTAACAACCAAATAAAATTTTGTTTTTATTTAAAAGAAAAACAAAAATTAAAATTGAAAACAAAAATTAAAAACTACAATAAAAAATAGAAGTAAAACTAAACGACTGTAGATTTTAGATAGTCTCTTTAACGAACTTATAGGTTTAAGCCTAACAATAGATTCGGTTAAAATCACTACTAAAAATTATAATAAAAGATACATGACTCCTTTATAATTTAAATAACTTAAAAAACTCCTTAATAATTATAATTATTTGTAAAAACTTTTTAAAAATCTCTCATCTTAAACTTTTATTAAAAATAATATATATACATTACATTTGCATCATACATTAATTAAATATTGCTAACATAATAATTATATCAACTCAAACTCAACGTGAATCATATATCCCGACTCAAACTAATAATTTAAGATAATTATAATAAATTATTGATTTAACTAAGACTTAATTGGTTTGATTTGTCTTTAATAGTTGAGTTAGATAGTTATAATTATATCATTTACATTTAATTAGTTCACACGTGATATTTAAGTCAAATGTGTTTTTATCATTATTTTTTAACAATAAAAAATAACATATATCGGGTTTGCTTCTTTGCTTATTCAATTTGCTTACTTTAAGCAAAATAATAACTGGAAATTATTTTATTTTAAGTGAATGAGATAAATATTTTTCTCCCTAAATTCACCTATTCAAAGTTTGATTAATACTAGTTTAATAAGGTTAGAGTACAAATTTATACAAAAATTATAATATGAGTTTATTTAAAATTACAAAATAGTCTATTGTCATATTATACAGTTGTACTATATATTTTTAACCCTGTCTTTAAAAAATTAATAATCAAAGTTTTAATTTAATTTATAAAATTAATTTAATAATTATTAATAAATATAATTAAATTTAAAATATTTTTTAAAAATATATATTTCAAATAAATTTGATTTAATAATTAAAAATATATATAATAAATATTAGTTTATAAATAGTAATTTTAAATGATTTATTTTAAAAAATAAAATATTTTTTAATACTTTATTAATAAATATTACATAAAATTTTTAAAATTTTTAAAAATAATTTATTTTTAAGTTTTATTTAATTTGAGTCACGCACACTAGAAGTCACCAGAACTCGCCGTACGATCCATGCCTGGTCCACTGCTGTACGCACTGGTGTGCTTTGTGCCAAGAGCACAGGGAGATAAAGGGTCGTCTATCGGACAACTTTGCCCTGCCAATGACTATTAAATTTTTAATATGGGCAGAGTGTAGAGTTTATTAACAAGAATTGAGCTTCGGTCAACCATTATTCAAATAACTAGAATTAGTTGTTTAAATAATTGACCCTTACCACTTATATACTCTTTAACATTTTCATGTTTAGTCAATATGGGATACTTTAACACTCCCCCTCAAGTATAACTGAGACTGGACATCCAGTTGTCAATTGAAATAAACACAATGGTAACCGGACCAGGCCACTAGGACTGGACATCCAGACAAACAATTAGGAATTTAATAATCTAGACCAAACTTGCTTTGATATCATATTGAATTTTTAACACAGGCAGAGTGTAGAGTCCATTAACAAGAATTAGGCTTGGGTCAACCATTGTCTAAATAATTAGAATTAATTGTTTGAATTGTTGGCCCTTACCACTTATAAACCTTTTTAATATTTTTATGTTTAGTCAATACGAGATACTCTAACAACGACTGTCGTTAATCCTCCCCTGGTTCAAGAGATGAGCTCTAAGAATGAAAATAGGTAGCGCAACCAATCCATCAAAAAGGGTACCGGTTTGGAGATGCAGGCTTTGTAAAATCCACCATTAGCACAAATTGGAATTCAGAAGCAAAAATGGATACCCAAGAAACTCATCTATCTCCTGTTGATACACTTTTTCCTGGAGAGCTCACATTTTGACTATGCCATTGCCTTCATATTTTGGTTCACGCACGTACCATTTATATTTTTGTTTGCACACTACGGTATGTGCTGTCATATACTGAACACACTTTCTTCTGCATTTACCCTTCGGATTCCAAGTGCGTTGAAAGTGGAAACTGAAATTACATGGTCTCTCTCTTTATTTATACTCCAAATCTCTGTTTTCCCTATGCTATATTATTGAAGAATGCATATAATGGTTAACTGGTGACTGTATTTAGGTCGAGTGCTCTGACTTATAAAGTCTATGTCCATTCAACTCAAAAAAGGCTTAATCAAAGTGTCATCCCATCTGGGTTCGGACTTGGAAGGCCGGCCCGGTTAAGTCCAAACAGATCAATTTTAGTAAAACAATATCATTTTAAGGGGTTGGACTGTTTGATCCATGGCAAACACATGCCATTATTATACCGCATTTGGTTGATGTCTCCACCAACGGAGATGGATGACAAAAACACAATAATTTTGTGCCTCGCAGTGTTTGCTTGTTGTCCTCATATATTTTTGTTCTGTCTTCAGAGTATAAGGATAGAAATTTTTTGTTCCTTCCAAGACTGTGGTACAAGATTTTTTGTCCCAGGGACAAAAACAAAACAGATAAAGAAATGTCAAAAATACCCCTCCCCCCACATAAGCAATTTTTTATTCTTAATTATATTATTAAACTCATCATCATCATCATTATTATTATTATCAATTTTAAACTTCTTATTCTTCTTCTTCTTATTATTATTAATTATTGTTATTATTATTATTATTATTATAAATTTTGAACTTATTATTATTATTATTATAAATTTTGAACTTATGATTATGATTATGATTATGATTATGATTATTATGATGATTATTATTATTATTATGATGATTATTATTAATTTATGATTATTATTATTATTATTATCATTATTATTATTATTATTATTATTATTATTATTATTAAGTTGGTCATTCTTTCGTCTAAAATAGCCATTCTTATGAGTGAATCAATTCCTTCTTGAAAGGTAGATTTAAGTAAAATTTGCATAGTGGAAAGATGAATATAATCAATTTTCTTTCTTTTATTTTCTGGTAATTGCTATAATTGTCTCGTAATTTGTTCCTGATCTATAAGACTAATTCTAATATGTCCATTACATTGATCTATTCTGATGGGTGTCTCATAAATCATTTTTCCAATGTAAATAAAATTTTGACGATTGAATAATTTTTTAAGTACTGATTTATGTATATCTTGTCCGGGTTTTAAATCTAATTGAGCTTTTGTTATCTGTTTTTGTTTATCTTGTGATAATAAAGTAAAAACTTGAAATGTTCCTAATGATTCAGTTAATTCTAATGTGTCAACATCTAAGATGATTGCATCTTTTTCTTTCTTTATAATATCTGTCATTCTTATATTCTAGAATGATAAACTTGATGATTGGTTTTAATGGTTTCTAATGTTTCCAATTGTTCGGTATACATTGGTGTAATTGTTGAACAACTACTCAATGTTCAGAATATGGTCATCTACCTATTGGATTGATTCCTACAAAAATGAGATAATTAATCCGGGTTTCATTATATAGTATATGATCTAAATATTTATCTATATTATTTTGCCTATGTATTATTTGTTCTTCTATGTCACTACAAATAGGGCAAGTCATACTAAAATTCGTCGTCTTCTATGATTAAAGAATAATAATCTTCTTCATTTAATTCTATGGAATAATCTTCGTCGTTGGTGTAGTCTGGATCAAAATTCATAACATAATCTACTATTTCAAGATTAAATATTTTGCGCCACAAATAGTCAAGAGAAATAAAGACATAATCTATACTCGTATATAAATAGTGATCTAAATCAAGGGGATGAACAAATATGATACTAAGAAGTAAGAATAATAATAGAGGTTGAATATAAAAAAACATAATGAATATTGAAGAAAATTAATAAGATAATTCATGCAATAATTAATGAAATAAAATGTACAAAATGTCATGATGAAATGATTAATCAATTAAATATTGAATGTGATTTTGAATTTCTTTTCTATCTGATTTAAATGATGAATAAAGATATTGTGCTTGAGATAATAATTGACGTGCTTCTCTTAAGAGTTGTTCATTCTGATGTTCTTTTGCTAATTCTATTGTGTCTTTATAAAGTTTCATATAATGTAATTGTTCATGTTCAATATGATAATAAACATTTATTAGTTGTTTAAGATGACATTTGAAATCAAAATACATTTTAATCAATAAGTAGTTTGATAAGAGATACATAAAATTGTCTAATTTGACAAATTTCCATGATATTTTCATTGACTAATTCAATGAGTCTAGCTGTATCTTGCATAATGCTTAAAGCTAATGTTCTGATTGCTTCGGCGTCTGGATCATTTCTGGCATAAAGGGGATCTAGGTAGGTGTTGAGAGCGTGCTTATTGCGTGCATGATAGATGCTGAGAAAACTTTTTAAATTGGCTTCTCGTTCATAGGTTTCTGTAATAAGTGTCTTAAGAGTCCTTTTTCTTTCAAAATAACTGGTTGCCATAATGAAATGCTTGTGGAAACTGTAAACAAGAGAATGAATAATATGCATAAAATGTGATAAAAAGCTAAACAAAAATTCTGTTGCACATACCGTTTTTGTTTATGCTTGATTGCCGAACCTAGGCGAAATCGCGAAGAAGAACGATGAGCAAAGAGGATGTTTATTTAGTTTCTTATTGGTTCACACCCATGTTGTTGTAGTACTTCTGCATTTTGAGCACAACAAGATTATATATTTTGATGTTTTAAAGTCCTCTTAAGTTTTGTTTCTAAACATTGTTCAGCTAATAATTCCTGAGTAAGAGCGATTGCTCCCCCTAAATTATGGGCAATTGTATGATTATTAGTTCTTTCTTGAAATTTGTGTTATACTTAAAAATTAATAAGATAAGGTAATTTTTGAATAAAAATATGTATATACATTTCCTGTTCTGATCGTGATAATTTGTAATAATATTTTTTGAATTCACAAATATAATTTTCTAAATAACATATATCACAAATTCTCCTACTATTTAAATGTCCCAATGCCTTTAATCTTTTTGCTTACGCAGTTTCTTCTTTGTGAAATATTATATCTTTGCCTAAAAATTCTTTATATATTTCACTTCCAATAACATAAAAAGTGTTGACATCTGTTGTAGTAGCTTGAAAATGGGGTGTATTTCTTAATGCTGTTTCATTTTCTTGAAGAAAACTTTGTACTACGCCTGTAGTTTTATAAACGGTAAAATTTCATATTGTATCTTTATCTTGTAAATCGCCAAATGGTTTTTATTCTTGTAATAATAATTGAATTTTATTAGACCAATCTAAAATTAAATCTTCAGGATTTGTAACACAATCTAAATCTAATATTCCATCTGCTCCTAGTGTAATATATTTTGGTCTATATTAGGATATTTTCATTCTTTTGGTCCTTTATAATAATATCCTTGTTGATTAAGAAAATCTGGATCTTCTGTCCATTGATAGTTATATGGCTGAAAATCCTTTTTCCTTTTATCTCCAATGATTTTTTCTTTCATTTTTAATTCTCTAGCTGTATTACTTTCAAAGGTTATCTTTATTATCTTCCATAAATACTTCCTGATCTGATTGCATCCATAAATAGCTTCATCATTTTCATTTTCAGTTTTAACTTCGAGTTTGTTCTTGTTAATGGTAGTATATATTTGTTCGGTAAAGGTAAGATTCAATTTTTGTATTAAAGAAGTTAATTCGGCTAATTGTTGTTGAATATTGCGTTCAACATTTTCTAATGGTTCTTGTTCATGTATTTCTATATTATCCATGTCTTCTAATTAAATGTATCTGAAACATATGATTTATCTTGTAGTAATAAGGTACAAAGTGAATAGTGATTTTCTAAATTTTCCATGGTTTTCTAGTTATAAGTAGCTCTGATACCACTTTAATACCCAAAACTCGAGTTAAAAGTAGGGCGTTATCAAATCTTATAAGCCCACCACATTTCCGCGACAGCCCACGCTTCTGCGAGTAGCCCATACTACCTCGTACTGAACGTCAGTGCAAGATCATTATGACATGATTCGAATACAAGACGTGGGAGTCACCTGTAATCTCTGATATCACTTTGCTACCCAAAACTCGAGTTGACAGTAGGGTGTTATCAAATCTTATAAGCTTCATCATTATCATCATCATCATCATCATTATTATTATTATCATCATCATCATCATCATCATCATCATCATCATCATCATCATCATTAATTATTGTTATTATTATTATTAATTATTCAAATAAATTTTCTAGTTATTATTATTCTTTTTATTATTAATATTCTTTTTTTATTAATTTTATTATGCGAAATTAATTATCTTATTATTATTATAATTTTTGTACCTATTATTATTATTTATTATTAATTTTATTATTACGAAATTAATTATTATTATTATTATTATTAATTATCATTGTTATTATTATTATTAATTATTGCTATTGTTGTTATTATTAATTATTATTATAAATTTTGTACTTATTATTATTATTATTGTTATTATTATTATTATTATTATTATTATTATTATTATTATTATTATACTAAATTAATTTTCTTATTATTATTTTTATTATCATTATTATTCATAATTAATTTTCTTCTTATTATTATTGTGATTATTAAATTCCTTATTGTTATTAATTTTCTTCCTCTTCTTCTTCTTCTTCTTCTATTATTATTATTATTATTATTATTATTATTATTATTATTATTATTATTATTATTATTATTATTATTATTATTATATGAAATTAATTTCTTATTCTTATTGTTATTATTATTATTTGTTAACTTTTTTACAAATACAAATCATTCATTTTAAAATAATTAATGAATTACATATTTCCAATCATATTGTATTGCAGGGTATTTTAGTCATTGACATTGTTTTTATGTTCTTTCAACTGCAATCAAATATATTTCTGTTCTCAAGATGAAGACAATTTTTATCTATTTTGTCCATCACAACCAAACACCTCATTGTCTTTAATTTTTGTTTTATTCTCCCTCTAATTTTTTGTCTCGTTCTGTCTCTACATATTGGAGACAATAACCAAACGCAGCCTTAGTATCTAAATCTCTGTAGCCTCTACAGACGTACCTGATCAAATCTTTTACTCACTGTCGTTTTTGGCATCCTAAAGGGTTCAAATCCTCTATCTAAGAGTTATTCTGTCTAATTCTGTCTAATAAGACACGACGTCGTTTTTTTCAATAAATTGGACAGATCAAACAACGTGTATTAATGGCCATGCCCCTGTGGGTCCCACTCAAAGCCAAAGGACAGAACCAAAAAGAGTATCAGCCATGTTTGTTATGAAAGTCATGTTTAAATCTTTACTAATTTAGTACTTCTCAACTTTTGA
>JAOTAX010000112.1:130273-152929 GCA_025629825.1 Erythroxylum guanchezii | reverse complement strand
CAAAACGAAGCTAGCGTTTGTTTTGGGATGTGCGCGTTAAACGCTAGCTTCGTTTTGTTTTGGGATGTGCCGCTGTCGTTTTGTCTTTGTTTTAATCCTAGCGTTAAATGCCAATGCTAGCGTTGCATGCGTTTAATGCATGGCTTTAAATGCTAGCGTTGAACGTGAAAGCTAGCATTAAATGCTAGCGTTTAACACTACAAAAGGGTTATAAAGAAGGGGCGATAGAAAAGAAGGCGTGAATGGTAGCTGGTTCGACAAAGTTTATTTGTCACATCATAAATAGTAGGAGGTAGAGAGAATAGAACAGTGGTGGCAGAGAGAGGTTTGCGGCAGTGAAGAGAACCGAAAGAGGTTTCGGCTGGGGCATATTTTGTGACGGCTGAAGCTTTTTCTTGGGAGACCTATGAAAGGCTAAGTTTTCGACACTGATTCGGAGGTGACATCGACACCGACAACCTGAGTTAAGCATTTTTTATTATTTTTATTGTTTCTTTCTCTCATTAGAAATTAATTATGTCATCTTGCATGGATTGATTGGGTATTTGAATGACGATGATTTTAATGCTCTATTGAATCGTTTTTCCTGAAAACCCATTGCTAAAATCAAATGCAATACGTAATCTTTGTATTCTCGATTCATGTGTAGCAACTAATGATTCCGAATCATTAGAGATAAGATAACCTAGGTTAAATAATCCGAGTTTGTGTGATTATTACCTAGATTGGTATGTTTTTCTTATTCGTAAAGCGGTTGTCAGGATAAACTTAGAAAGCTTATTCTAGGTTTCTGAATAGCTAGGGTTAATTAACGAGCGCTTCGTAATTAACTAGGATCTAAGGAAAAATTCAAATTAATAGAGCTTGTTGTTAATCTACGACCAATAACTGCTAAGAGAGATAAAATAATAACAAATCAATGAATTATGCCTAATTAGGGTGTGGGCCGAGATTGAACCAAAGAACCGGATCCCTACCAAATTTTCCAATTTTATCATTTTTTGCATGTTTTCTTTAAATTGTTTTCATTAGGTTTATTCTATTTTATTTTCTTATTAAATCCAAACACCCCCCCCCCTCATTACCTAAACATCAATTAATTTTATTTAATAAGCTAACTGAACACTCCCTGTGGGATCGACCTAAACTCATCACTGCTATAGTAGTAGTCTAGTTATTTTATTTTGACTAGCGTTATGACGCGTTGTCACTGACCTTTATCCAAGAAATTTGGATAACTAAAACTTGGTATCAACTATACTAAACAAATGTAAGTTTATACTCAAAACAAATTATAAATGTAAGAAAAGCTAAAAAAAGGTTATATGTCATAACAACCAAATAAAATCTGTACTTTAATTATACATTTAGTTAATTCCACTATTTCATTCAAAATAATAGCCCTCAGTATTATTTCAGAAAGATTACTCTATTGTCTCAAGTGGGCTAGGATCTTATTCAAATTTAATTGATCTTGAATTTGCTCAACAAACCAACTAAACTTAAATCAAGTAGATGACAACTTTATCAATTACATACCATGTAACTCTTGTATTCATTAGGTGACAATTCTTATCAAAATATATCTTATATGTTATTCATAATTCTTCTTCTAAATTTATGCGGTCATAAGTTTACTCATCCAAATCGCACAAATTTACTTAAGTAAGACCTGTTGTTATAATACTAAATATATTAAGGTTAATATGACCTTGAGTTTGCTTAATAAGCCAAACAATAAATAGAACTCTGATTTATTCTTATAATAATAAAAGGCAACAATTATGTTATAAATACTCAATATTTTAATGATGGATTTAACTTTAAATGTTCTCATCAAAAACAAATTATATATAAAATGTCATCTATTTAAACATGCAATTCAATATGAATATAAAATATATCAAACATATACAACTAGAGCATGCAAGTTATGCAAACATAATCAACTTATATGCATATGATATCCAGTCTTGTTTGATTCTATTTATTGATATTCATAATTTAAAATAGAATTTTAATTCTTTGGATAATTAAATTAGGTTAATCCCATAGATTCCTAAATGAGTTGAAATTCTACTCCAAATAGAAATTTAATTTAATTTGAAAACAATTTTCAAATTCAAATTAGAAATCATTTCTTATTATCTTGACTACTTAATAAAATTTAACTGAAAATAAATCTTGACTACTTAATAAAATTTAATTGAAAATAATCTTCAATAAATTACTCTTTTTACTTATTATGATTTATAAGAACTCTTTTTTTTTCAAAATTTAACAAATAATATATTCTAATCTAATTAGGAAACTATTTCTAATCTAATTGGAAATAACTTTTTAATTTAGAAAACTATTTTCTAATATTAACGAAAATTACTTTCAAAATTAAATGAAATATTTTAAATTTAATAAAGAAACACCTTTCTTTATTTATTTAAAAATTAGTTTGTTAATTAATTAGATTATCTTTCCCTTTAGAAAATTATTTTTTAAATTTTAAATAAATCTCAATTTTCTTAATTAATTAATAAAAATAAAAGTTTAAATTTAATCAAGAGAAAATATATTTACTAATAAATAAGAAGTACAAATTATAAGAATAAATAAAAATAAAACATATTACTGAAATAAAAAGAATGCACCAATTTCTATTAATGTATAATAAATCAAATCTAATGACTCAAGCTAAATCTAAGTCTAACATAAGACTTAAAATGATAATAAAAATTAAAATTATTTTTCTGAAGGAGATTATGTCTTATCATCATCAAAAGTTTCAAATTATCCAATGCTATCTAAAAATTCGTAAATCACGCTTTCATCTAAAGTATCTGTATCAACTTCTTCTATTATATTCAAATAAATTACAAATTAGTAATGTATGAAATTGTTCTCCATTATAAATTTGTAACACATTATATTTTTAATGTTATAAATGATCAAAATAAGATATCAATTGATCATTAGTAAATGTTCTTAATTTATTCATTGTGACAAATGCATTTCATTTATAAATCATCTTTTCAAATTCATTATAATCAAGATCAGGTGATAATTCTTCTTCAATCCAAAAAATTAATATGGTTAATACAATCAATATTAACTAGATCATACGTTCTCTTCTTACCAAGTGCTTTTAATATATAAAAGGGAAATTATAAAATCAATAATAAAAATAAAATTAATGAAAAATCAAAATCAATAAAATACGTGTTCTTCATTCTCATGTTATAAGTAATGTAAACAAGGTCATTGAGTCTTTGATATTTCAAATGAGTTCGTTTCTTTTTATGAATACATTCAAATATGCTTCAGTTATGTTCACAAATTGATGTAGAAGTTGTTTGACCGAGTAATCTAATAGTAATTTTTCTCAATATCGGAGCACTGTTATGGAATAATCTGCTCCACTCCTTTGTATTTTAAATTAATAGTTATAAGAAATAAAAATATATATTATTATTAATAAATGATGAACTAAAAGTATGAAAACTTAACAGATTGCATTTTTTTATCATAAGTTCTCTTTTTGTAGATAATTTAGCAAAACTCCGCAAGCCTTCACAATACAATTTAGTTTCATTTGTCACCTTCAATTGCTCTTCAATAGAAAAAAATACCTTTACATTTAATCACATCAAAGAGACCGCTCATAATATCATTTATACATGCTTCTATACTATATAGGCAATAAGGACTAAGAAAATAAGTTGCTAAGTGGATCTTTTGAGTAAGATGCTTATCACATTATCAATCAAGAATATCTATATAAGGCTTGTACAATTTCTCCTTCCTTTTAAGAAGACTCGTAATTTTTTAGCAAACTCTATACATACCATCATATATATACCCTAAAGATGACTTCTTATCTGAGTCAACAGTCTTTAATAACCTTATAAGTGGAGGCACGATCTTCACAATGATCAAGCAAGCATCCCAAAGTTTATTATTTGAAAAATAATAAAAACTTATTTTCCTTTTACACCCTTTGATAACTTATGACTTCAAAAATTCTTACTTGTCACTAAATTTTAAAATAGTTGCTTATTTTTAGTAGCACTTTTCAAAGTAGTAAATGTAATTGCAAACCTACTAGTAGGACGATGCACAATATGTTTCCAATCTTCTTGCTTTCTTGACCAAGACAAAAATATAATATGAATATACATAAAAACTATGATCTTAGATGCAAGTGAGGCAAGGCTAGAAATATGGTTCATACTACCAATATCTTTTAAAAAGAGATTTATACAATGAGCATTGTATAAAGACCAATAAATATGCTTATACTTTGATTATAACAAGTATCCATCTCATACATAATTAGTTCTATTATTTATAATAAAATGCATAACATTTTTGGTCCAACCCACTCAACAATTTCATAAATAATTTAGATAAAGTATAAGCATTTTTTACCACATCAAAAAACATTGACAAAATTGATAAAATTTGTTTCAATATTACAATAAAGCAAAAAACTAATAAAGGTTCTTTATCTTTGATCAGTTCACCCATTTGTCATAGTAGTGCATCATATTGATTCTCAACTAGACTTATATGTATCCACAACCAATTGACATTCCTTTTCTAAATCTTAAAGCAAAGGAACATGAATCTCATAATGAGTAGGTAACTTAAATCTTAGACTTATCATTGTTGTAGCATTTGTTGTTTTTTAAAAAATAAGGTAAATTTAAAGCATTTAAAGGAATATGTGAATGATAGAACCATCTAGCTCATGCTTGTTTATATCACAAAACAATGTCCTTACCAACCAAAACACTCTTTAAACTAGGTTGAGAACCAAGAGTAGTTCTTGGAGATAAATAAGAATTTATGTCAATAGTAGCTTTTTTTTCTCCTTTATCTAATACTTGTTAAGCTTCATCACCTCCAAAACCAAACATATATTATAAGTCTCTTTTTTTTTCTTTTTTTCTTTTTTCTTATTGCTTCAAATAATTTCCAATCCTCTCACGCACATCAAATGGTACTTTTTTTAAAAAAAGTAATATTACCCTTAACACTAGCAAGATGTTTTTTTTCTTCATTCTGTTGATTTCTTGCCTTTTAAATATTCTATTGCAAAATATATAATTATATTGGACATTCTTATCAGATGTTTGAGAAGAATAAAAATAATTCCATACAAGATCAGACTTACCACGAATAGAGGATGCTAAGTTCACTGAATCTTTTTATGATGATTCCATATTATTGATTGCAATTTTAACCTAAAAATAGAAAACGAAATAAATTTGTTAACTTTATACATGAGCATAAAATCTAAACATTCTAAAAAAAACACTAGATGTTGAAAATACTTGTCCTACTAAATATGTTGAATTTGACAAACTAATGCAATCAATGACATTCATGTTAAAAATATGGTAATAGAAAGGTTTAGAAAGAAAAAAGACATACAAATGAATGAAAAACTTGTACTTACTATGTATTTTGTTTTTTTAAACAGTTGAAAAGAAAAATGGATGCTTTGGTTTCATTAATTAACAAATTTGATAAATATCTCTCAATACCAAATTTGACATGGTTAAAAAGATACGGCATGGTTAACTGAGTTCTCTGCTTTAATGACAGGTATCCAGCAGCTGTTGAACAGGGAGTGGACGGTTCATTTTCAGCATGTCTATCGGGAAGGGAACCAGTGCGCTGACAGTCTCGCTCGCCTTGCTGGCATGTCTCGTCCAGGCCTTCATATCCTTCAGGAGCCCCCTTTTGGCATCCACGAGCTCCTCCGTCGGGATGCGCACGAAGCAGTCTATCCCCGCGCGCTCACCTAGTGTGTGTAGTGTCCTGTTTGTAACCAAAAAAAAAAGATATGATAGAACTATTTTAGGAAATCAAGATATTAATTTGAACATACTTGAAAAAGTGATCACTTGTTATAATGTGTAACTAAAGTTGAGCCCCTATCTTTAGGTTAAAACAAAGAAGTCAATGATAATTAAATCAAACTTTAACTTCTCATTCAATTTAATGCGCCTTCCATACTTGAAAACTTCTATAAAGGTATAAGCCTCGAGAATGGTACTTGGTTTTAATGTATGAGATTAAATGAAAATAACAAACTTGGAAATGTGATGTTGTACGAATTGGGGATATTGGCAAAGTTACAGTCCTTTATAAAGTCTCATATTCTCTTTTTTATTACACTTTCTTATGCTTTTGGATTGTAAATTCAAGAAGCAACATTCAAGTAAAGAAAGGATTGTAAGTTACTTTTTCTTAGAGGTAGAAATGATCCTAATTACTTTATGTTCAAATGACTTGTTGGGTATTTTATTACAAGAATTCTCCTACAAGTGATGGGGTCATGATGAGCCTGGTAAGTGTTAAGTGGTGATGGTTTTGTCATCTTTTTACACTCAAAGGTAAAAACCTTTTACTTTTAGTGCACAGAAAATTATCCCTTTCAATCACATTTGCAAGAAGAAGCTTAAGCCTAAACCAAATAATTTGGAAATTGGAATGTCTAAAGCAGGTTCAAATCCTACATTTATTCACTTGTAAGCAAAAAAATCTGCACCACAAATCAACAAATTGAAGGAATCACATAATTAAAGAACATTTAAAGACTTAAAGGTCACAAAAAAGTTCAATATTAGAGGATTAGAAGGGAAAATTGTAAAATTTTGTTCTATTATTTTTATATGAAATTTTAATGATAAAACAAGGTTACAGACTACATAATTAATAAAAAATCTCCCAAGTAATTACAAGCATAACAATCCTATGTGGTAAACATAAAACAACATAATCCCTTCAATTGATGAAAACAGAGATCTTAGTCATGCTTCGAACCTCTATTATTTAGACAACATAATAAATATTTTCAAATTAAACCTAGCATCTGTCAAATTCATCCAAAGATATTGCAACACCTAATAAAAATATTCTCAAGTTTATCAGGAAGTTCTGGATAACAACAAAATAAAAACAAAGTGAAACTATTATTCTATTTAAATTTGTTGAAGATACGGATTCTTCAATTGTAAGTACTGACTGACATAGAGCAACTTTAGAAGACAGAAATTAAAAGAGATTAAAATATAATAGGAAAACAAAAATCATCCACTGGCAAAGGATCCTCACTCCTCAATCCTCATAAATATGTTACTAACAATTATACCATATGTCGAGTTCTTTGTGTTGCACTGTTGTCTTTATACCAAAGACTGATAAAGAATTTGTTGATCTTGCAGAAAAATAAAGATTACAAAAAAAGTAAAGAACACTGATTTTACTTGGTTCGATAGCTTAAATGCTATCTACATCCAAGGATCACACATTTATGGTTTCAACTAGAATCAAGAATAAAGTAAGGTTACAAGAGTGTGAGTGTTTTCTAAAACACTTGCAAAGATCCTATGAACTCTACAATACCCTCAGATATGTACTCTAGCAACTCTCTAACTTTCTCTCAATTTCTTTTACTCTCAGATTTTGATTACAGTGTGTTGAGAATAATGACTTCTATGTGTATGTTGTCTGATGCTTGTGTCTCTTTATATAGGTGTCTGAAGCAGCTGCATTCGGTGAAGGCTTCTAATATTAGGTATGCTTTATGTGTCCTTCACATGATCAACAAATGAACCATGCTTTGAGTTTTGATTGAATGTGTTTAATACGAATATGTTTTTGGATTAGCTTCTCACGCGAATGTCACATTTCTTTACTCAGACATAATTTCACTCTTCTGTTCCTAAATTTGACACTTAATTTCTCTTCTTTCTCTTCGATGTTCAGCACTTTCGTCACACACAACACCTTGAGTCTTCATCTCTTTCTTTATTTGTTGTATTTGAGTGGAGATTGATGGAGAAATGGTGATTATCATCACATTTATTCCCTCCTTCTTCGTTAATCTTCACTCAGTTCATAGATCTGTGAGCGATTTAGAAATCAAAAAACCCTAGTTTCACCAAAAATTGTGAGATCGAGAGAAATAGCCATCGATTTCATAGGGCTTCACTTATCTGTAAGTATTCCCTGCAGAAAGTGAATTTCTTTGGAGTCACTATCTTTGTTCCAAAGTTTGACGGATTTTGTTCCCTTGTGATATTCTCTAGAATGAAGAAGCCTTCTGCAATTCTGTCTCTGACAAAATGGATTCAAACATTTATATGCTTGGACCTCTCATGCAAGACGGGATCTTTGCTAAGGTAGAGTGCACTTTGACTGTCAGTATGAATTGTTGCAATAGCTAGGTTACCTTGAATTTCTTTTAAAATGCCTGATAGCCATAATAACTCTATCACCCCTTCTCTGATTGCATAGAACTCTGTTTCTGTAGTTGAAAGTGATAAAATTTATTGTTGCTGTACCTTCCAACTAATTGTGTTTCCTGCTAATGTAAAGTAGTATGCTGATACTGATTTTCTTGTGTCTTTATCTGCTGCGTAATCTACATCTACAAATCCATGTATGCATATACTATTGAATTTAGCTAACTTAGCTTTAGAGAAGCACAATCCGTAGATTATAATTCCAGCAAGGTATCTAAAGACATTCTTTAGTCCTTTCTAGTGCTCATATCCAGGGTTAGCCATGAACTTGCTTAGAATACTAATTGCATAAGCAAGATAAGGCCTAATAAATAGCATTATCTACATAATACTACCAACTCCAACATCATAGGGGTAGTTTATCATAGCTTTCTTCTCTTCCTCAGTTTGGGGGCTCTTACTTGCAACCATCTGAAGATGTGAGCTTATAAGAATAGAGGTAGGCTTTGCTTGTTCCATGTTGAACTGGGTAAGCACTTTTCGAGTGTAACTTTGCTGATTCAACCATAATTTTCGTTCCCTCCTATTCCTTATAATCTGCATCCCTAGGAGCTTTTGTGCTTCTCTCATGTCCTTCATATCAAGGCATTTTCACAAAGCATTCTTCACTTCAACTATTCTGCCTAGTTCCTTTCCAATAATAACTAGATCATCTACATAGACTAGCATATAGATAGCCTCTGTCTCTCCTAAATCCTTGTAATATAGACAGTAGTCATAGGCACTTCTAGTGAATTTCATCTCACTTGCTACCTCGTGCAACTTCTTGTTCCACTGTCTAGGTGTTTGTTTCAGCCCATAAAGGGACTTCTGAATCAAGCAGACATAGTCAGGCTTGTCTTTATCTACAAATCCGACTGGTTGTTTCATGTAGATAGTCTTCTCAAGCTTTCCATATAGGAAAGTTGTCTTGACATCCATTTGATGGATTTCTTAGTCATAGACAATAGTTAGTACTAGAATGAGTCTAATGGTCTTAAATTTGACTACTGGTGAGAATATTTGCTTATAGTCAACTCCTTCTTTCTGTCTATAACTCTTAGCTACAAGTCTTGCCTTGTATCTTTTGAGTTCAACTTCTGTTATTCCCTCTTTCATCTTGAACAGCCATCTGTTCTCTATTAGTTTGTCTTTAGGAGGTCTAGGCACTAATGTCCAAGTCAAATTCTTCATTAGTGAAGAATGCTCCTTTTTGCAAGCCATCTTCCATTGATCAGTATCTTTTTTGTTCATGACTTCTTCAAAGGTTTCAAGTGCCCTATATTCTATATATTCAGCCACAAGACATACAAATTCAACCAAGTTTGAGTCAATATATCTCCTATTAGGAATTCTCTGTCTTGGTTGCCTATCTTTAGTGAGTTGATAGTCTTGTATGTTTCCTTAAGGGTCATCTATAGTTGTGTGTGGGACTCTCTCCTCACTCTCTCCTTCAGTTTCTTCTGTCCCTTATTCATGATGTATAGCGCCTTGCACAGGTTCCATATCATAAGGTTGAGTGTTGCCTTCTTCTTCTGTTTCTGGAGGCACATAGAATGAAACTGAATTGCTTGGTGATCCAAGCTGCTACTAAACTTCCATTTGGAGGCCTGATTTTGAGGAGTTCCTACATAGTAAAGGAAATTCATCTTCCTTGAAGATTACATCTCTGCTAATAATGGTTTTAAAACCACCCCTTTAAAGTAATAGAATCTTGTAACCTTTGACTCCATCCGAATAACTTAGGAATACTCCCTTTACTGCTCTAGGTTCTAGCTTTCCTTCCTTCTGATATGCATAGGCAACACATCCGAAAGTCCTTAGGTGATTCAAGTTAGGTTTCTTTCCACTCCTTACTTCTTGTGGAGTTTTGTATTCATTTGTAGAGATAGGGAGCCTGTTAACTAGATAGGTTGTAGTCTTAATAGCCTCTCCCCATAGTATTTGTGAGCAACCAGAACATAGTAGCATACAACTAGTCTTCTCTAGAAGTGTCCTATTGAGTCTCTCAGCTACACCATTTTGTTGAAATGTAGCTCTTACTGTTTTATGCCTTAGAATTCCTTTCTTACTGCATTAGTCATCAAACTCCTTATTGCAGTATTCCAGTCTAGTTACTGTCCTTAGGCATCTCAACTTCTTTCCAGTCTGATTTTCCATAAGAGTATGCCACATTATGAAGTTTTCTAATGCTTCATCTTTCCTCTTCATAGGATAGACCCAGCACTTCCTAGATTTATCATCTATGATATACATCAAATATAGGTTCCCTCCTGTAGTGGGCACTTGAGCTGGCCCTCAGAGATCACTGTGAGCTTATTCCAAGATCTCTTTGGTCCTCTGTTCTCCCTTTTGGAAACTGGATTTGTGATGCTTTCCTAGCACACGTGATTCACACAACTCTAACTTCTTTAGATCTTGTTCTGGAAGCAGCCCTTATTTTGAGAGATGGAATAAGCTTTTGTTTCCTACATGGCCCAACCTTGAGTGCCATTGTTTAGTTGAGTCAGGATTTCTATTCTTCGTAGCCTGGTTCGCTTCGGTAGTGCCTATTACATAATATAAACTCCCTCTTTCTACTCCTCTGCTGATAACTCTACCATCCTTTAGGATTTCTTTAAGTTCATCCTTAGATTTGATCTAAAATCCTTGTTTATCAAACATGCTTTCAAAAATCAGATTCCTCCTTACTCCAGGCACAAATCTGACATTAGTTAGGATTATCTTCTTCTTATTAAACATGTTGATGGAGACATTCCCAATCCCTTCAATCCTTTACTACCCAGAATCTGTCATTTTTACTTTGGCAGTGACTGGTTCAAATGTTATGAACCAATCTCTGTGAAGGGTTACATGCATAGTGCGTCCAGAGTCGAAGATCTATTTTCTACTGAAATTTTCACTCTCTTTAGTGACTGCCAGTATCTCATCACCACTGGAGTCTTTTGGTTTCTCTACATTCCCAGCATCTCCACTTTATGCAACTTTGTCTCTTTTCTTCTTTCTACAATCTGTTGCAAAATGTCCCTCTTTATCAAAGTAGAAACACTTCTTTCCTTTACCTCTTTTCTTCTTTTCCTCACCTTCTTTGGTGTGCTTATCCTTTTCATTTCCCTTCTGCCAATTCCCTTTCTTGTCATTCCTTTTCTATGATTCCTTGTCATAATTGTTTTCTAGAAATATCACTTCTACTTCCTTTTTGAATGGATTAATATCCACTATTTCTTCCATTAGTGAGTCCAATACCCTCTTAACAGTGAGGGATTCTCCATTAGCATGCTTGATCACCTTCTTGAAAGCATTGAATTCAGAAGGTAGAGCATTTAGAATCACTACAGCTTGATGCTCTTCAGAAATCCTTTCACCTATAGCTTCTAAGTTTTGCACTAACTTAAAGAAATAGTCTAGATTATCATTAAGAGAGACAGATGTATTCATCTTATAGTTAGCAAGATTATGCAAAAGAGTCATTTTGTTAGGAAGACATTTTTTGGCATATATTTCATCAAGTTTTAGCCACAGCTTCTGTGTAGTGTTACAGTTCTGCACTTTTCTTATCACAACTGGTGATAAGTGAAGCATTAACTTCCAATGCGCAAGTCTTTGCATCTTGATTCTTTTTGTCGGATCAATTTCTACATCATACTGATCTTCGATAGCCCCATAACAGTCATAAGACTCGAGTAGGGCTTGCATCTGAATTTTTCAAATGGTGAAGTCTTCCCTACCAATGAAGACATCCATTTCTTTTCCTACCATTTTGAATATAGTTTAAAGAAACAAAAGATGATGTTTACTTACAGAAATTCTTGATGAACCTTGATGCTTTGAGTAGCCAAGAAATGCCCAAGAAGTTTCGGATATGCTCTGATACCACTTATATTGAGTTCTTTGTGTTGCATTGTTGTCTTTATGCCAAAGATTGATAAAGAATTTGTTGATCTTGTAGAAAAAGTAAAGAACACCGATTTTACTTGGTCGATAGCTTAAATGCTATCTACATCCAAGGATCCCACACTTGTGGTTTCAACTAGAATCAAGAATAGAGTAAGGTTACAAGAGTATGAGTGTTTTCTAAAACACTTGCAAAGAGCCTATGAACTCTACAGTACCCTCAGATATGTACTCTAGCAACTCTATAACTTTATCTCTAGTTCTTTGACTCTCAGATTTTGATTACAGTGTGTTGAGAATAATGACTTCTATGGGTATGTTGTCTGATGCTTGTGTCTCTTTATATAGGAGTCTGAAGTAGCTGCATTCGGTGAAGGCTTCTAATATCAGGTATGCTTCATGTGTCTCTTACGTGATCAACTAATGAACCATGCTCTGCGTTTTGATTGAATGTGTTGAATACGACTGTGTTTTTGGAATAACTTCTCACGTGAATGTCACATGTCTTTACTCAGACATAATTTCACTCTTCTGTTCCTAAATCGGACACTTGCTTTCTCATCTTTCTCTTCGATGTTCAGACACGTTCGTCACACACAACACCTTGAGTCTTCATCTCTTATTTATTTGTTGTATCTGAGTGGAGATTGATGGAGAAATGGTGATTATCAAACATACAACAAAGCTCGTAATATTGGTACACTAAATGTATAAGGCGTAAATTAATAGATACATAGTGAATTAACAGACACAAAGTGAAGTTAACACCATAATATGTCGTTCTTTCTTTTTTTTCTCTATTAGGATGAATAAGGGCAAATTGAAAGGATCCAAACTTAATCCTGACGTCCCATAATCAAGTAGACTAAATGTACTACAATCCTAAAAGAGTGAAGAATCAATCCTGCAACCCCCAATTCTTCTCCTTCAAACCCATTGTCTTTTACCAAAAAACTTAATCAAAACCCAGGAAACTCAACATCTTTAAAATAGATTCATAAACAAGAAAAGAATAAGTCACAAATGTTATATTATTGAACCAAAGAAAGATGAAAATAAAAAGAAACAAGATGAAAGTCTAAAAAAAAAAAACCCATAAACCTTACATCTTCTGTTTGTTAGTATGGAATTTGTCTTTAATCACCACAACCAACAAAAGAAACAACAATAAGCAAGTTAGTTTGTGACTGTACGCAGGGAATCAAAACAGTATATAGACCAAAACACAAAAGAAAAGAGGTTGAAATAGAATAGAATATGTAAAAGAAAATTAACAGAAATGGGAGACTAGTAGAAAAGATTGAATAAAAACAAAATGTTACCAAAGAAGATGAAGTTTTACTAAAGATGTAGACCGAGATTTGTTGTGAAAAGTCGAGATAAAATGGGAGATGAAGTTTAATTCAATATGGAGGTTGAAAACTCAAAAAAGACAAAAGAAGAAGATACTTATGATTTTGAAGTATTTACAGATCAATAAGAATTGGTCGATTTGTTACTTAACTAGTTGATTTTTATTTATAGCAATTATAAACATATACCAAACCAAGCAACTAATCAAGTTATAATTATTTTGGTCGAACTACTCAGATTTGAATCAATTTTAAAATCATTGATTTCAATTGTTCTTCTTCTTAAAGCTTTGGACTTTTGTGAGTCCTAAGTTCCAACGAGGTCTTTTACATATGAAATAACGATTTAGTAACTCTAATTTTCTTCTTCTTTATTCTAATTTCCATAAATAAAATAATTAGTAAAAATGGTATTATAAATCTTACTATTATTAGCAAGGTAGGTTATTGATCATGGTATACCAATAACCTTTCTCTCTAATGCATGTAGATCATGTTATCCATGTTCAAGCACATAAAATGATACAAATTAATAATAATTAATCATGGTATTCGTGCTATGACTTTTCGCAAACACACATGAACATCTCACCATCTTAAGAAAGAATCAATAATACTAACGGTTGATTTCCAGATTTTAATTATGGCAGTAGTAAATGGGATTCATAAATAAAAGACTTAATTATTTTGTTTTAAATATCTTGACTTAAGAAGGAAGTATTAACTATATTTCAGTATTTATTATGTAACATTGTACATATTTGGAAGGCATTGTATTTCAACTCCAAATTTTAAAATAATATTTTATTTGTATTTTTATATTCTTTTTCTTATGTAAATTTACTTTTAAATTTTAAAATAGCATAATTATTACATTTCATGATCTTATCAAACTAGAGTCAACTTGAGAAATAATGTCAATCTAGAAATAAATAAAGGTCAGTTGTGAGACTACGATACGTCGATACCTTTAATTACACAGAACCGGCGCAATTAGAAACTCTGCAAATTCAATTCACAAGTTCTACCGAGTCCAAGTTTGGGACCATATGTGAATGTAGGTAATGATTATGCTAAACGAAAACCTAGCAACTGGTTCCCTGCATTTACCTTATATATCACTATCGTAATGATGATAGACTTTGATGAGCGTGTCCTTTGGAGTTTGGACTGAAACTCTTAGTGAAATAACAAACCAAACAAAAAAGGCACACATGTAGTGTAACGCAAGACGAGGAGAGCATGTGTATTTGAGAAGATTGAAGCAGAGGACCCACAGAGTATCGTGGCAAAAACTGAGAATTACATGATTTTGTAGTGGCTTGTACTGGAAAACTTGTGCCTTCTGTCCCCTCAATATCTAACTCATCTATGTTTTTTTCTCCCTTAATTATCGAATGGTTAGATGTTAGCAAGAATAGGTTGGCACAGATTTAATGTAACAGGTGAATTAAAACCTTTTGTAGTGTCTTGGATTTGCAGTGACTACTGGCAACATGTCTCCTATGGTACAAGGTTAAACCTTTTGCCGCTTGGGGGAAAGAAATGTATATTGTCCGGTGCAGCTTCCAACAAAATTATAAAGGTCGCTTTCTGGCCTGTGACTACGTGTAGATTATTCACAGGAATAGACGGGTATAACATGTGAAGCTTTCTCAAAAGTTACTCGTGCATGGGTCCTAATTTATTACAAATCTACTTCTCTATATGTGTCTGGACTCTAGGGTTCTTGTACGATAGTAGGTCTTTTTCAACCCTAGTATTTCGTGTTAACGTGATTATGAATAATGTGAAAGTGATAACTATTTAATTGTAAAACGTTTTGATCCATGATGATTATAGAAAAAAAAGAAATAAATGCTTTCGAAAGGAATTACATGAAGAAGGAGAGAATATATTAATAAAACACATTTTTATTATAACAACACTTTACTTATAATTTCAGCCTACCATATATATATAATACGGCAAGATTATATATATACTATAAAGTAGTAACTAAATAATTATATCTAAATTTTTGATACTCCAAATCTCTTATTATATACATATATTAACCCATAATTAAATACACTTACCTCTTAAATTTTAAAAAATATAATTCATAATTATATTATTCATGTACTCAATTTAACTCTAGCATATTTATCTTGATTTTAATATTTAATTTTATCATTTTCAACCATCCAATCTTTGACTAATTCATATGATTCTACAGGGTTTTGATCCAGTCTTGGCCTAATTGTTGGTACCATGAGCTTTCCATCAGCAAGATACTTCTTTACGTACACTTACTATGTGGACCAAGAAGCTACTTGCAGGAAGAAAATGCATCAAAGAAAAGGACCAGTCTTAAGCCATAGTTAGGGCTGCGTTTCTTTCTGCAGGAACTTAACTTGCTAGTTTGGAACTTTTTTGTGTGTGGGTTCATGTTCTCTGCAACCTATAGTACTCTTTCCAGTGCTTTTAATTTGGTTGATACCTGTCGTATCAATCACTGTTTCCTTTTTTGGATGGTAAAAAGACCAGAATGCATATAATTATTTTGCTTATGAGAAAATTCTTAAGCTTCCCCGCAGATTTGAAGCTGCATATCGATCTTGTTTGATTTTAGCCACATGTATGAATAACGGATACTTCAACTTTAGGAAATGATGAGCTTCACTTTGAATTTGCGGCCAGTTAGTCAGTCGCCATCTTATACAAACTCGGACAAGTAAAAGCTAATGTTTTTATCTTTTAAGATACTGTTAAGGAATGTATATTAGGTAAATCTTCATATTGACATAATAATCTATAAATTAAGTTAATTGAGTACTTCGTACTAAACAAGTCATGTACAATAGATTCAATCGAAAAAATATAAGTAAAGATATTCGAATATATGATCTTTTAACCCTATAAGAAAGATTCAATCGAAAAAATATAAGTAAAGATATTCGAATATATGATCTTTTAACCCTATATTTTCTTACTCCACCAACTCGACTATCTTTGAGGGATATAAAAGCTAAGTTCTTAAACTCTATTCTCCAATAATATATGATGGATAAATTTCCTAATTTTCAATTAATTTTCTTATTTTATCAATAAAATCTAACAAGTTAACCTTGTTTTAACGGAAAATGGGTACTATTAAAATCTTATAATTTCTGCTTATAGTTTATCAAATTAAAGCTTCTTCAAGTTCATTAGATTTTACTTAAACCTTTAAAATATTGATTAAAATATCCTTTATTTTAAAATAAAATTATAATTTTTATCAATCTAAATACGAAATTTGAAGTTAAAACATAAATTAAAGACTTTTTTACATTTTCATTTTTAAATTTTAAACCGATATTTTACAACTACAAATTCGTAATTATAAATTTCCAAACATTTCATAATTAGCTAACAGTAAATGGATTATACCGTATTGCTATACGTTGTATTTTTTCCTCATTACAACATGGCTGCAAAACATTCAACAAACAACAAAATAACCAAGCTCATTTTGAGTCTTATTCGACGCATTTATAGAAGTAGTCAACATTTTATACGACAACATGTGTGTAAGTATACATAAAGGCAAGAGCGGCCATGTGCCTCTTATCATTGATCTGTTATTTTTAGAACAGATAATGATAATGAGCGTAGAAAGAGAGCCATTTGTCTAACTGTGAGTATATATAATCATGATTAGATTGGACCTTTGACGCATAAAATACAAATTCTATTTTGACCTGACGTTGGTAACAATTTTCTCGAGGAATCATGGAGTATTGGACCGCACTAACTACATGCATTCCATCTCATTCAATACTTTTTCTTCCTTAATTCGTCCATACATACAGTTGCCAAGTGAAGGCAGCAATTGCGTCTGCATCAATTACACCATACGTTCTAGTGTTGTCTATTAATATTAGGATAGAACAACTTTTTGAAATATTAAATTATAAGAAAATTTTAATTAAAATACCGGAGAAGTGGATGACTTTATTCTTTAATATTAGTATGAAAAACATTATTAAACTATATTCCCATGAAACATGCACAGCATGATTGAAGCTAATGACTGGATTGGCTATTTCAGGAGTCCAGTGAACGCTTGATCAAGCCTTGAGACCAAATGTATCATGATGGGATGAGACTAGGTTAAACTCTCCTTGGAATTTAACATAAGAAGATCCGACAATGTCCCCTAGCTGAAGGTTGACGTTAGGAAATTGCTAATATGCAATGTCAAACACTACTAATGACTTGGGTTTATTATTAGAAACTACTTAATTTGTTATACAGTAGAGAAAGATCTTTTTCTTTTCCTTTAATTACTTCTATCCTTCTACTATCGACCAAATTCTTGATAGGTATGTTTTTCGACTTTCATGATTTGACTAATTAGACAAAACTGCTAACTAACAAGTTTATAGAAAAATTAAAAGTTAAAATTATGATTTCACCTTGAGATTTTTTAATAAAAATTTAAAGAAAATTTTCACATTTATAAATTTAGATTTTAATATCAATATATATTCACAAAAAAATTTATAAACAATATGCATTAATAATCTCAAAGTTAATATATGATATTCGTACAGAAAAATTTAAAATATTAATATTGAATTTTTTAGGAATTTATTTAGGTTTTTATAAAATTTTTGAGAAATAATTCATATATTTCATAAAATAGTAACATGACAAAAATGATAGTGACAATGCTGATATAATGTGGCAAAGCAAAGGTCCCGTCACGACGAAGAGACGCCAGATAGACTGGACCCCTGGCTAATTGTCTTACGCACAAGGACTCCTATAATGGAGACAAACCGTGACTCTTGATGATTCAACTAAATTAATTAATTGTTATGAAAAATTATGTCATCCGTTCAGATGTACGTAGCCTTCTTAATATAACCATTCGATGGTAGGATTTGAGAGTGCAAAGCTTTTCCTGTTCTTGCCACTTGTTGATCTCTTTGTATCGTATATTGTTAGGTTTATATTAAGAGTGAATTTTTATATTTTATGATTTTATGGTTTAGACGTTTTGGATTTTTACATGTTTTTTTTCCTGAGTTTTCATGTTTTGTATAATTTAAAGTTGAATTATTTGATGCTTTATTACTATTTTATCATTTAGGTATTAATGCTTTTCTAAAGATAAAGAGATGTTATATTTCTTTATATTTTAGTTTTAAAATTTTTTAAAAGTCGAGTTATATTTTATATTTTATATATTTATTGTAGTTTTATTTACATAATGATTTAGGGTACCAAATTTACTTATTTACTCTTTAACCTGCATCATTCTTTTATTGTCACATTTGTATGTATGTCTATTAAAAATAACTTTTTTATTATATAGGGATAAAGTTGTGTACTATCAAACCTTCGCAGGTTCTATTTTATTGCAAAAATTTAAACTGAACGTGAAAATAATAATAATGCCCACGATGATAATTTGCTTGCTATTCATTATCTGTTTTAACTTGCAGATATCCCACTAGTTGACAGACACTATGTGCTCTTCTAGTTATGGTCTATCTTGTTCCATTCATTCATGAAAAGAGACTTTAGCTTTGCAAATTAAAGCTTACACATACTGAAAAATCTTTTTAGTCGCCGAAGTACTTCTTATCCAAGTGCAATTGAAACTCATCCATAAATTTCTTATTAGTTGTTGCGAAGGTGTTTTATTTATTATTAATTAATTGAATCTAATTCTTTGAGTGATTTATTTGTTAATTCATTCAAATATTTTGTCAATTAAATCATTAATTATTTAGTTAAGTAATTCACAGGAAATTTATCATTAATAATTATTATACGTTTTAAATGATTATTCAAATCATATTAAAAAATAAGACATGTTCATTCTGTATTTAAAAATAAATTAGTTATTAAGGAAAACCTTAATCATATTAGAGTTGTCTATAGATTCTAAAAGTAGTTTAAATTATATAAAAACTTAAAGTAAACGTCAGCCACTCCCGCAGAGAAGCTAGTCGCTGAAAATTTGGCAACATAAGAAGCAAAGTCGCAAGTTATAATCATTAATTATCTTATATGCAAGAATCTTTTCTCCACTCATGTTTTATGTTTGTTTCTCCCACAAGTCAGTGACCATGATGAATCATTCGAGTCGATGATGGGCATCGACGACGATCTAATAGTGTTTAGTGACCTGTGAAGACAAGATGCTTTTATTTAGTTGATCTCCACTTTGGAATGATCTTAGTATGACATTGATATATACCATCGTGGCAACCGCAATGATAAACATATTAATTAAAGGTATTATTAAGTGTTTCAAACTATATTGAAGTCTATGCTAAATGGTCAAAAAATTTCATGATGAATAAAAAAAAAGTTAAATTAAGATAATTCAATTATTTTTCTAAGGAATTGGCGTATGTAAGTGAAAGTCTAGTTAATTGAAGGACTTCAAGGGTCAAAAGTGCTTCCTCTCAACAAAAATGATTAATATTATTAAATTTCTAACTCCTTGTGAGATCCAAAGATTACATTCCACGTCATGTACGTGGTCATTCTCCAACACTCAATTGCTTTGACCCTTCTTCTATAAATAGTTGTTCAATTGGATTCTGCCAACAAATTACATTAGAAAGATCATATTTTTCCCTTAAATAATATGCTCTACGACTCCCATGAACAATTCTCTTTGTATTTCTGATCTTTCTCCTTCCTCTAGTGGAAGAAGAGATGATGATGCATCTGACGAGAGTAGTTGGACTATGTACTTGGAGGATTTTTTTGCTAACCACGTTCGTGATAATCATGATTCTTCCACTTTAAACGATGAAGGTTCTTCTGTAGTCTCTGATGCTGCTTCTTCGGTTGGGAAGAAGTCCTTACACAGCGAACCAGTTGTTAGGTCGTTTTCTACTGATCAGAAAAGCTGTAACAGGTTTAGTTTCAAGAAGAGAAGAACCAAGGAAGCTTTCGTTGATGATGCTTTGGAGGATACAGCAAGTTCTCCCGCACATAGTTCCAAGGTCTGACCGTTTCCCTGATTCTCAGTTTCTCACGGTTCCTTTCCCTTTCTTTTAGGAAGCTGATTTTTTGAATGCGATGCTAATGTAATGGATATAATTTGCACACAGTAACAAATTATCTTATCTACGTTCAAATTTTGGCTGCTGGGAATAGGTTTATGATCTCAACAACCAGTTCAACAACAAAAAGCTGAAAGGTTCCATGGGCATCTCCCAAGTAAGCTAAAAACAGCCATTCATTTAACTTTACTTCCATGGTTTCAGTTCTTCGATTGCCTTTTAGATCAATGTTTCGTGTACCTAACAAGAGTTTGGTTTTGCTGTAATAGAAAGGCGATGCTTCATGCAAGGGACAAGAGACACGTGATTTGGAATTTATTGGCAATGAAAATGACACTACACAACTAAAGAAAAGGGGTCTGTGCTTAGTTCCAGTATCCATGGTAGTGAATTTTCTTGGTTGATTCCGCTTTACTCTCTCAGCGCAGGACCACATTCCCTGTACCAAACATATGTTGCATGAAGACATGAACATAAACAAGGATGTCGCTTGCATATATAATGAATGAGATTAAGATAAATCTTTGCATGTACTATCTTCAGCAACCTGTGAAATATATGTACCATTCATGTAATACCTCGTTTTCATGATCTGGGTTCATCATAGAAAGAAAAATCAAATCTGACATATCCATGTATCAAGTTTTGAATTCCAGATAATCGAGATATTCCTATCTACAACTATTCTGACATATTCCTATCTACAACTATGATATTGTAATAATAATTATACGTAGTAACAATTACAATTTTGGTCCACAATTTAATACTTTGTTGGTTTAGTTTGTTGATCAAGCTAATACATGAGATATGTGGCATTTGCAAGATAACGCACATAGTTTTGTTTAGGTCTTCTTGTTTCTAGAGTAAGTGACGTCCAAATTTTGGAAGGAAAAATTGTTATAAATGCATTCGTGTCACATACGTGTGGACAAACTAAATCTGTTTTTCCAATCAATCGTCTCTGACGGTCATTTTTCTTCACCAAGAATGCTTAGAGTCACCTAGTGGGTTGTTCTTTAATATGACTCACCATCAAACCCCCACATACTGCATAGAATCAAGCTTTCGTGAGCCATAAGCCGCATGCCATTCTCTAAAAGTTTCCAACTTTCGTTAGCTTTAATTGATAAATTCGACACACTATCCTGGTATCTGCTTCTTAATTTCAAAGTTTTCGGTTGAGTATCCGAAAGTTTGGGTTTTATTTTCCTGATGAGGGCTTGATATTTTCAACGATAACCTAACAACCCCACTTAATCCTCCAACTCATTAAGTGTGACGATTTAAAAGATGTTTACAAACCAACCAACCATTTAAATCTTTGTTTATTTCTATCGACCTCCCTCTGCTTTTACAATTGATGTGTCTATCGCTCGGAGTTTGAAGATACCCTTCTCATAAAACTTAAAATTATGATAGTTGTTCTTCTATTAAATTCCATTTGGAGAATAAGAATTAAACTTGTTGATTCAAATTCCATCACTCAAAATATTTATTGTAAATATCTGAACCTATTTTGATATATTTCTTTTTTTTGCTCAATAGGAAAGTATAACATAAACTTCGCAGAGTAATTAAACAAAACATATCTCCTGATTATCAATAATTAGTGTGGAATAATCTGCAAAACTTAAAAATCTGCTCAAGTTTTCAATAAAAGAATCGTAAAAAATTACAACTTCCCATATTATAATTTCAAATCAAAGAAGTCAAGTTAAAACTTTTTCAAGATATGAGATCTAAAAAATATATAATTCATTCAAACAAAGAATTACTAATAATAATAAAAAATTGAATGCTAAATTATTCAAATGCGTCTATGATGCAATTTGAATCTCAGACGTTCAAGCACAATAAATTTTGTAAGATTAAATCAATAAAAAAAGATGTATCTTGTTCTATTTGTATGTCTTTGGTACCAATATTATATTTGATACGATACTAGTATCAATCAATATTGGATATCGTTTCAGATAGTTTTTAAAAATTACAAAATAGTCTCTCAATATATTGTGCTGTATAATTTTTAATTTTACATATCTCCAAAATCATAATAGT